>MJUU01034782.1:20107-86433 GCA_002080025.1 Modiolus philippinarum
ACATCAGAACTTAAAGGACCATAGGTAGATGTGTAACAATGGTCTAATGTAATTGTGTTACAGTTTTGAATGTCTTTGTGTCTGTTATTTTCAGACATTGGTGCATAATCATCCACAAGTAAAGTTGATTTTAAAGATTTTAAAGGCATTTTCAATTTTTCTGCATAAGTATGAATGATTTTTCTGTTGTTGGTATGTGAGAGAGGTGTAGAAGTGTCCAAAACATCACAAATGTATAATGAAGCATCATTTATATCTATGAGCCCATCATTTATAATGTATGATGGTGTTTGTTCATCAAAACATATGTCAGATTTAAAACCATTTGTTGATTTTTTTTTATTTAATTGGTAATTTCAAAACTTCAGCATAAGTTGGAATGTGCTTTGTTTTGTTGGTTTGGATGGGATCAGCATTATTACAAGTTTGGATCACATCAGTAATGTAAGCATCATTTCCAATGTTTGAAGTTTGTTCTTTGAGCCAAATGTCAGGTTTTACATATGTATGGTCTTGAAAGAAAGTTTGTTTACTTGGTTTTGATTTAGGTGGATTTTTTACCACTGCATCAGTATATGAATGATATGTATGGCCTAAAAGGACATTTCTTTTACTTAGTTTGGATTTAGGTTGATTTTTTACTAATGTAGCACCAGTATATGAGTGATATGTATGGTCTAGATGGGCAGGTTTTTTACTTAGTTTGGATTTAGGTGGGTTATCTACCAATACACCAGTAAAGGATTCATCGGGGTAAGGATTTCTCACTTTCCTGAATGAAACCGTCATTCTTGAAGGAATACCTTGAGATTTGTATTTGTTTCCTCTCATTTTTGTCATTTGAATATTAAAAAAAATCCCAAATGATGAAAATGTCAAAAATGTTATTTTTAGAAGATCTCTGTTTGATATCTCTTGCTAAAACTTACATAATTTCCTTATACAAGCTCTCTGTAAATTTTCAGCTGCCAGTTGAAAATAATTCGTCTGCCAACAGAGTCAAAGCAGACGAATTTGATGTTCATTGTGCGAGGCACGCCCCCTTCCAGATTATTTCGATATTTTAATGAAATTTAAAGTTTTTTTGCATTCTAAAATGTAGGAGGCCAACTATTCACTATGAGAATAATTGAATTTATTGAATCATGTAGGGATAAAACACGACAGATCGCGGGAACACGTACCATGTAAACATCAAACATCGGACCGTCTGTAAATGATGTTGCCACACACGGTTGCTATGGGAAACGAGAATCTCGTTCCGGCTTTCCGAGTAAATGGGGTACTTATGAAAGAGAGAAAGAAAAATTCTTTTTTTTACTTTGTATTCAAAATTTTATAATCCTGTTTCTTACAAATGTATCAAATACAATTTCGTAATTTGCCACTCACATAAAATCTGCTCCAGGAGCTCCATGAAGCTTCAACTTCCTTCCGGTGCGCGCTACGCGCGCTTAATCCTACACATACGGAAGTTGAAAGAAAAATAGAAACACAGTATTCAGAATAAGATGATCAAATTTTGACATTTCTTAGTATTTATGGGGGGCTACGCCCCCCTAATACAGTACACATACTACACACAATCATGCAACATTACAACATACACATTACAATAAGACACTATACATGACAAAAGCACAGTAAGATAAGTACAGCACTAAGATTAGCACACAGATACATATAATAAAAAAGCACAGTTNCTTAATCCTACACATACGGAAGTTGAAAGAAAAATAGAAACACAGTATTCAGAATAAGATGATCAAATTTTGACATTTCTTAGTATTTATGGGGGGCTACGCCCCCTATAAATAATAGTTCTAATGATATTCATCAGATGCGTTCCATTTACTTTCTCCTTGAGCTTCTAAAAGTTAGAGAGAATAACGTCTTGTCGTCACCTTTTATTTTGTAGCTGCGTACTTCATCCAAAGTATTGTTTGCAAAGAAAATCTCCACATTATGCACTGTATGTTGTAGTGAACCCTTCAAATCTTTTAAATTATAAATAAATCTGTTTAAAAACATTTATCATAGTCTGCATTGAATAGTCTGTTGTGGTAACTTGGTGTTAAGGAGTGTAGACAGATTCCAAAAGATCAAAAATTCATATCGAACATGGTATTAATTTTCAGCCTGCATTTTGTAGAATTTTTTCAAAATAATTGACGGACCCTGGAGCAGTTACGATTTTAAATATGTAGACATATAAATACTTTAGAACAAAAAGTATTAGTCCGGTCATATTGAAATTCAGAATATAATAACATTAGATATATCTAAAATTATATGACACCCTGTATTTAGTAAACCTCAGACTATTCAAATCTAAAATCTTTGTTTGAAAATTCAGTCTGACAGAAAACTCTATTTCTTGGTTATCTGCTAGTCTGATACTTAATTAAACTGTCTTGTATAAGGTTCAGGTGCTATATCGATTGCTTCATTCAATCGCTTCGTATTTTCCAAATATTCCTAAAAAGCCACAAAAGTAAACAAGTTTCTGATAAGTAGGCAACGCTTTAGTATTCCCAATAGTATATTGTAGGCTTCAAGAGTAACAAATCAATTTATGGGTGTTTTTGGTTTGTAAATACAAAAATACCGAAGTTGAATAAAAACAGTAAATCTAGTTATGTTGTACACGTGTTTCAAGGAGTAACCTCTCATATATATATTTGGCATTATGAAAGTTTTAGGAAGTTTGCTCAAATACTTTTAAGTAAAAAGCCAACAAAAAGCCGTTGTCATATGCTTTAAACTAATGATTCTCGATAACACTTTGGCATAAAATTAAATGCGTTAAATCACCTTTTTAATGAAATCTTGTGAATCATAGTAAATTGACCGAACAACATATAAGACTTGCAGTTTTCAACATGACCATTGGTGATAGAATAAATTTTTCTCAGAACTGTATTATATATATAAAAATAGGACAGAATTGTTTAAATTGAACGCTGTCTGATACCTAATTGCTTCTTTAAAATCTAGAATAAAGTAATAAGACATAACTAAATATGAAAGTAACTTCCAATTAAGCCTCTGCATATTGCCATTTCGACAACGTATGTCTCTTCAGTGCAGATCAAATCAAAACATTTGACAATCTATACACCGAAATATGAGTTTAATCTTTTAGAGAACAAATTACCAATAGGATCGGAATAGAAAAACCAAAATCAGCTGAGGACAAAGCTTTACAACAGGGAAATCCTTCTTAGTTTTATATGGTACGGCTAACATACGGTAAAAGCAGGATATTTACATCCTTCCATTATCATTGGGAGATAATATCATTTACAATAAACGTATATGGACACATTAAGATAGTAATTATACTAAAATGTTTTAATGAACCGAACATCATTTGAATTAATCATGTGCTGGACCATCATTATATAGACATAATGGAATACTGAAGATTTTACTTGACATGTCGCAGTATCATAACTACCTAACTTTGTGGGGTTGAAAAGAGAGGTTACCAAGATCAGCTTTTCCTGTGATTTGTGTTTGCTCAAGGAAGGGAAAATTTGCAATTGTTAATACTTCATAATTTTATGTTGTGTTTTGTTACCTTTTTAATTTCTAATCAAGTCTACAACTGATTTAATATAAGCAAATTGTTTTCATAGGATGTTTAATTTATATAATATATATATATTTATAATCACAAACTCAAATTAATAGTAACACACAATAGGTTACTGGGGCAAGACAAAAAAGCGACACCAAACGCCTTAAAATAGATGAAATACATAGTTTTATATTTTACAGTGATGACCGACCTGAACATATTCCATGCAATTGTTCTTATACAATTCAAAATGTTTTAATTGAATGTGTAGATAATGCCGATATCAGGGGTATTTTTTTTCTTCTGCTGATTGTGTTAAAGACCTATTAAAAAACGTCGCTGGCGACAAAATCGTTCAATTTTTAAAAGCGATCAATTTATTTAATAAGATTAAAACGGATTTATTTTAAATTTTGTGTAATATTATAAAATGTAAACTAACACCTCTTCTATTATGTTTTTAATATTTTACACATGTATTTTACTTGTATAAAGTTATATGGTTTTATTTTGATATTTTGATCTATTTATCATAATTGTTCAATATACTTAATAGTTTTCACAATATAGCTGAAATTTAGCTGAAACTCGCGCAAAACATCAATTCATCAATTCATCGGAAAAAAGAGTTACTAAACATGAATATAGGAGACTGACCAAACTTAACCGATTTGCACTTCCAACACGACAACAGCGAAAGTATCACGCCAAAAACGAACCGTTTTGCTAACATGAAAAGAAGAGCTACAACATACTCAAGGTCTATTACCAACATGGCAACAGGAGAGTATCATCGTCTTAACAAAGTCGTATAACCGATATGACAGGAGGAGACGAACCTGATATTACCGACATGACAACAGCCGTAAAATTACTCTGTATTAACCAAGCGGTATTACCAACATGACAACACAAGAGGAAAGCTGTTTGAAATAAGCTATATTACCGAAATAACACAGGAGAGGTACCCAGAATAAACAGGGCCGCGTTACCCAAATGACCACATGAATGGTACCCAGTCCATTGCCCAACCATATGACAACATGAAAGTCTGAACCCACAAACCGTATAACAAACATGACAGCAGAAGATGTACCCCGTCTGAACCATTAGACCGTAAAACAAGCATAAAACAGGAGAGGTATCCGTCGTAACCCATAGACCGTATAACAAACATGATAACAAGAGAGATATCCGTCGTAACCCATGACCGTATAACAAACATGATGAGAGGTATCCGTCAGCACCCATAGACCGTATAACAAACATGACAACAGAAGAGGTAGCCCGTCTGAGCCCATAGACCGAATAACAAACACGAGAACGGGAGAAATACCCCGTCTGAACCCAGGACCGTTTAACAAACATGATAACAGGAGAGGTATCCGTCAGAACCCATAGACTGTAAAACAAACATGACTAAAAGAGAGGTACTCCGTATGAACCCATAGAACGTATAACAAACATGACAACAGGAGAGGTATCCGTCTGAACCCATAGATCGTATAACAAACATGACAACAGGAGAGTTNCATTGTAAACTAATGTTTATCATTTTCAATTTTTCAGTAAATTTCACCCACCCCCCAATCCAAAATATCATTACCACCGGCAAAAACATTTAAACAATATTTGTAATATGCATCCCCAGAGGACTAAAATATCCTTGAATTAAGTGTGCTATAGAAATGTAAATAGACATGTAAAAACTGTTCTTTTCTACTACCATCTGTATATATATAGACAACAGGAGAGTTACCCCGTTTGAACCCACAGACCGTATGAAAAACATGACAACAGAAGAGGTACCCTGTCTGAACCCATAGACGGAATAACAAACACGAGAACAGGAGAATTACCCCGTCTGAACCCAGGACCGTATAACAAACATTAAAACAGGAGAGGTACATGTATCCGTCAGAGCCCATAGACCGTAAAACAAACATGACTAAAGGAGAGGTACTCCGTATGATACCATAGAACGTATAACAAACATGACAACAGGAGAGGTACCCCGTCTGAACCGATGGACCGTAAAACAAACATAACAACAGGAGAGGAACATATCTTAACCCACAGGCCGTATAACAAACATGACAACAGGAGAGGTACCCCGTCTGAAACAAGACCGTATAACAAACATGACAACAGGAGAGGTATCCCGTATGAACCCACAGACGACCGGATAACAAACATGACAACAGTTGAATCCAAAGATTGTTTACACAAGCATGCACACGGGAGACTTTCCCCGTCTGAATCCATAGAACGTTTATCAAACATGACTACAGAAGAGGTACTCCGTATGAACCCATAGACCGTATAGCAAACATGAAATGAGGAGAGGTACCCCGTCTGAATCCATAGACCGTATAACAAACATGACAACAGTAGAGGTACCCCGTCTGAAGATCATAGACCGTATAACAAACATGACAACAGGAGAGGTACCCCGTCTGAAACAACAGACCGTATAACAAACATGACAAAAGGAGACCTACCCCGTCTGAACCCAAAGACCGTACATCAAACATGACAACGATAACAGTATAGAGTTGTCAAAGACAATTAAATCACATATGAGGCCAAACTCAAATGTAGTCTATTAAAATTGGCCTGGTAGAAATAATATTGAAAGATGATCCTATCGCTTTGAAAACTTAGTTCCTGTAATTGTAAACTCTTTGACATTGGATTGCCTAAATATAGCTACCGGAAGTTCATTATATACATAAAGTAAATCCCATCCCAATTCAGGAACCAAACGACAATTAAAATATAATGAAAGAATAATATCGAGAAATATTGCCGTTGTTGATTGCTCTTTTTTCTCATTATTTGATAAATAATCAATATCCAATTTCTCATGAATTTCAACCTATATTGCGAGCAATACTTAGTGGGATTCTCATCGTCCAAGTACTTAGATACCATCAACGAATCCTAAAAAATGAATGTATATTAAGATGGGTCACTCCTTAATGTAAAAAGTGGATAACAGGAAACACCTTTAATGGCTGAAAATTATGATTGCATATCACAATCTGCCATTGAACTACACATGAAGAACATGTTTATGATTTGCGTCAGATTTTCGAATTTCTGTAATTTTATCCATTCAAATGTATTACAATATTATGCACACTTGTTCAAACTTTGATTATATACATCCGAAGAAGACCTCTTAAAATTAATGACATTTTTAATGTTCCTTTATGGTGGTTTATTGGATTGATTGATTGGTTGAATATTGTTTAACGACTACTGAGCAGTATTTTAGCTATATCAAGACAAAAACAAGTTTGTCAATAAATAATCATTTTGGGATATGGAAAGGGTCATGGGACGGAAACAAATGTTCATCGCGATGCCAGTGGAAAATCTACACGGTTTTTGTTCAAATTTTAAACGCTTGTACTAAAAATATGACAAAATAGACTTACCGATATTTTTTGCTCAAAACTATATAATCACAGTGTTCAGCCACTCTGAACCATCAATAGAAATTTTTTTAAATCCCAGACATAATGATTGACCAATCCTAAAATGTTAAAACAACACTTAACAAAATATGACAATCGGAACAAGTAAACCGTTTTCAATTATGACTTTATATTAGGTAGTAGTAGTACATAACATACACAAAAAATGAATAATTGAACGAAAGGGAGTTACGACGTGAGTATATTCAACACTTAACCTTTTATCGAAAACCTTTTTGTCGAAGAAATCTTACATTACAAAATTCCATGCTTCAGTCGTATTTGTTTTAAATTAATATCGTATTTTACACTTGTTTCAGTTTACAGAAAGATTGCATTTTTTTTTCAATCATACGATTACAACAAATCCATGATATGACCCTCCTTATGCTGACAATATTTGTTTTTAATTTGTAAAGACAAGATAACAGTAAACACCTACAGTGGCCAAAAATTACAATCACAAGCAACCATCCACTAGAGAACTGTACTACAAACTACAAAAACACAAAATAGACTACAGACAACATAAATAACTACAGGAACTTGTGATAGCCGGACTTTGTACCGCCACTAGCAAAAACTTGCAGTAGGGTTAGACTAGTTTATGGATACCCAGACCTGTAGCTACTTTAAAAGTACATTACATTATCATAAACATTACTGAAACGTATCATTTGTCTATAAACAATAAAATAGTTCCTCGATTATTTAAGAACATCACATCACCAAAAAATGTAGGACTCAAACGTTTAAGTTAACAATTATCTCATAACAATCCAATTCTCATTTCTTGAATCCTTAGTAAAGTTAAATACCAGTACGAAGGCACTAAATGCTTGGTTGGTTTGTATAATCGGATTGAAAGTTATCCAACGAAGGCTTCGGCTCAGTGAAATGAGTAGCAAACTACCGGAGTTACTGTTAATTTTAGACTTCTTATGTTTCTTCGGGGGTAATATCAAAATTACCGAACAGAGTTGTCAAGAGCCGAAGTCCACGAAACAAAAAGATAAATCAAGCAGAATCAACCGGAAAAATCGTCGACTGTAATAGTCCTGACTTGTTACAGGCATCTCAAAAGAAAAGGTGGGTTAAAGCGGTTTTGTGGCATGCCGAACATCCACTACCATTGCGGTAGCGTCCTGTCGCAACTTAACAGCAGTTGATAATGAAAGGTCGTAGACAGTTGATAGAAATGATAATCCCAGTACTAAGTAAAAAAAGGAAGCTTGAATCAGAGTTCTGGCCGAAACTTCAAATTTTCTACAAGGGACTGGTATATACTAAAAAGAACTTTTTAATGATCATATTAGACGGAATTGTTTTAAAGCCTTGATTAATCAGGCGATCACGGAGATAGCTATGTCTAATGAGAAAGTCTGTTTAATTTGTGCTAGTTCTCGAGTAACGAAACAACTGTGAAACATACACCCCGTAAGGGAGAGAAGCTGCAAAATTACTGTCCATGTTAGGAAAATTAATTATTTTGGATAATTGTGAAATTAAAATTGTCTCTTTTGTCGTAAGTTATACTACATTCTACGGAGATTGCCATTTTCTTCAAAATCGAGATGTAAGTGCAAAAAAAGATGCAGATCTTGTGGTTTCTTTCGTTTCCATACTCTCTAATTCTGGTAGATATATTAATGGGATCCATTCAGCAAAGAATGTGTTATTAGTCTTATGCTGAAATATGTGAACAATCTTATAGAGAACAAATTACCAACCGGATCTAAATATACGGCTAAGTACTGAGCTATTCAAAAATTTCTTAGTTTTGAACAAAATTTTCTGAAATTTAGATTTTTCAAGTTTTCAGAGAAAGACTGTTTTCGGGTCAACTAGAAGTACTTACTGCTGGGTTGGTGAGTAAAGTCAAATTGGCCCAGTAGCTATAGTTTACAAAATACCGAAGTTACTGTTAATTTAGTTTCTGCAAATGGTCATTTCGACGACACATTTCGAAACTAAATACCAAAGTTGACATAAATTAGGTTCTGCCGAAGGCAATTTCGAGTACTCATATATAATTCCCTTGGGTTGAATAGTAAAACCGGTTTAACCCTACCGTTTGCTTTTGCTAGTGCCGGTACTCCAGGTCCGACTGTCCCGAGTTTCCATCTTTGTTAACGTTTGTCTTTTGTTTTTTCATTGTGGTTTTCTTGTGCAGATCCTTGGTACATTGTGGCATATGACTATGTTTTCGGCCATTGTAGGTGTTTCCTGTTATCTTTTTTATTCTATTAGACTACAATAAATACACAAACAGATCAAATTTGCTTTGTTGAAGCTAGGATAATGATAAAAGTAGGCTTGTATGAAAAAAAGCAAAGATATTGTGTAAAGGTAGAATTTTCTGAAAATTAAGGTTTTTTATGCACAGTGAGAAACATTTGTCGGTTATCTCCTTGTACCAAGTTACGGTCAAAGTGGAGATATTTTTAATTAGCATATCAATAGCGTCATTTATTTGGTATTGAAATTTAAAAATTATCTAGACTTTAACTTGGTACAGGGAGATAACCGACCGATGTTTCTCATGTATAATCTACCAATAATATCCAGCAGAATATACTATACAATTATAGCATTTGTATAGGTCAGTATGATGTTATATCGACCTGAGAGATGCATATTGACCGTCAGCAAAGCTGGGGGGTCAATATGCATCTCTTGGTCGATATAACATCATACTGACCTGGTACAAAGGCCACAATTGATATATTATTAATTGAATTAGGGTTACAATTGTAATATTATAAATATAATTAATGCATATTGATTGAAACACTTTACGATTACTTAAGTAATGAACATATATTCCATTTTACTATCCTAATTTTTGAAATTTTCTCTAAGTATTTAAATATGTAATGGACTGCATTTCCTACATTTAAAAAAATGATTTATACACATTCGTTTTATTTTGGTCTGCTCATGTAAAGTAAATACAAATAAGAAGATAAAGCAAACAAAAAATTTCTTGTTAAATATATTTCTGACAAACATGGAGGTTAATCAGGCATATATGTTAAATGAAACGGGAAATTTACAATTTGCTTTAATTAATATGCTTTAATCAATTTCTCCTATCAAATTTTACATTTGAACTGGTTATAATACAACAATGGAAACTCTAAATAACCCTTTTATGTGACAGGAACAAGAAGTACATTTAGAGTTATTTTTAGTAACCGTGCAATATCACCAAGTCAATCAGCCGTTTTTGATATGCAGTTTCTGTGCAACCTCACATAATATAGGGGGTCACGTGATTATGTTCTGGCCAATGGAATAGTTTGAAAAATATCTTAGTAATAATATACAGAGTTATTTACACTTTATTTGTCACTCTTGCCCATGTTTGAGATCACTGTTGTGATTTACAACAAATTTATGAGAAGACAATTCGGGGTTCTACGTCACATCCCGTAACCTTACTTTACAGTCATAAAAGAGAAAATTGGATGTTTTTTTTTCAATCAATACCATGTTCTTTAGGTAACGCCATCTACATTCATGTATGTTTCCTTGCGTTTCATTTTCAAATTCCCTCTCACCCTAGCTGGTCTTGTTTTGCGTGACAATTTAGAAATTTTACTACCAATAGTCTTTGTTCTGGCTTCCTACATTTCTTTCACATACCTAATATTTTATCTTAATTAATCTCGAGGAATGTTTTGAATATACCTCTGAAACCACAATGAGTATTAAAATTTCGAAATTGAATACTATGAAGGACATCTATCAATACGTTTAATCATCTTATAAAGAAAAAAAAACATATATTTCCTCGAGCAAAACTAAGATTAATAAAGGAAACACAACCAACAAAGCAATACTTAAGTCTGGTTTTACAATTGACCAGAGAAAATAACGCTTTCCCTATTGTCAGAAGTCATCGAGAGTTTTGTATTACAAGGTTAAAGTCCTATGATATTTTGCATGTCAATTATGTTTTAGCCTTAAGGTCTTCATTTATGATAAAAAAAACGTAAATCACGTAAATAAAGGCCTACAGATATAATTGGTAATTATCAGTATATGGCATTCCGAACAAAATTGTTTTGATACATTTATACACAGTGTTTATTTGTCAGTTTCGAAAACATTTTAAAACACCATCACGTTCACTTCGATGTCTGCAGTAAATTATGTAATAAAATCAAATAGGACTATATATATGATTGTACATTGTAAATTTAATTATCATCTGTTACCTTATTTGATTGAAGAAATTTTTTAAATATTCCGTTTCCGATCATGATGTATAATTTGTCTCAGTAATCATAGTTTCAAGTCTATTTTATTTGAGTATAAAGTGCAGTTAATATGATGCTGATGAAGATTGTATGTAAATAGTTAGAGTATGATTCACAGTGATTTTTTCAAATGATTATATACATATACTCTGAATCATGAAAGGAATAAAGGCCGCTTAACTAAGAATATACAAAAATATATGTAAAATAAATAAATGCCATCAAATTAAAGTTTTCCACAGATGTTTATTTCTTTAGGTATTATGCAGTTTTTCTACATGATGCTCATCTGAAACCTAATCTAATATTTTGGTGACAAAAAAACCAAAAAAAACCAGAAGTATATCAAATGTGGATAAATATGCATACAAAATTAATAAGGTAGAAGTACTTTATCCGACGTAAATAATTCGTTGGAGGGAATGTTGTAAGAAAAATGAAGTAAATACTTCGAGAGTCAAAGAAAAGACAAAGATTGATGAATTTATAAGATATAAGTATCTTGAATAATAATTGAAATGCTTATAGTAAATACTTTAAATTTGAAATATTCATTAATGATATCATTTTGCACATGGTTGTTCGTATACTGTTTATAATTACAACAAGGTCTTTGGATAGATAAGATGAAGAAAATCACCAAACCGATAACATATCATCTATACAGGCTGCAGAAATTAAAGGACTGTGCCATTTGTTGTCTTTTTTTTTAGAAGAAGACCTTGGATAAATTCAGCCTCATATGAGTGGAGAAACAGGACTGGGTTGCACAAAGCCCAATTAAAACTTAATAGTCTATTAAATGTTAATAGTGTATTAAATTAGTAGGAAATGTAAAAGCTTAATAGACTATTAAATATTTAATAGTCTATTAACTTTTGTGCAACCCAGTCCAGATCATTAAAAGAGGTGTACAGTTTGCGATGAAGGTTAAGAAGCTTAGAAAGAGGTATTGTGGAACATTTTGCAGATTCAACGATTTACCGGTATAACGATGTACCGTTGTTTTAAGAGCATTTGTGTAATTTTGGTACTTAGGTTAAGGAGGGGCGATCAGTGTTGAAATTCCGATGGAAAGTAAGTTAGGCCTTCAGTCATTTGTAAACAGTTCACACGTTTTTTGCTTGTTTTTGTTTTTGATGTTATATTCATTTTTGTAATGGAAATTATTACGTTGATAAGTTTTGGTAAGATGTTAGCAGCATTTCAGTCAATACAGCGGCAGTCACTAGAATACCAAAGGAACAATGAACAAAATTACATACAAAGGCGAGTGACCAGGCAAAAGCAAGAACACCAGAAGACAGAGGACCAAACACGGCACACAACCACAAAACACAAACATTACAAATACAACAATAAAACCTAGAGCACTGACAGTGTGAACTCTTAAAAAGAGTGACATCAGGTGCCCCGGAAGGGTAAGCATGTTCCGCTCTGTATACAGCACCTGTCACACTGTCAGTGGATCAATCCAAGGTAAAGTCAGAATCGGTAAATATGTCATATCCGGGAAGACGTGAATCTCAGTTTTCATTTGTAATACCGACATTTCATATCCATCCATTATGTCGTGTGTTCGAACAGTATCATCGAAAGACAAGATGTGTTCTATTTTATTTGCTTTATTTTTCACTGCACAACTTGCCATCTGCGGAACTTAAATAAACAAGATTTGTTTCTTTTCATTTAGTAGATACATTAATGAAAAGAGTTTTTGTACTTAGTAATAATCATTCTTCCCTATAGTTATGCCAGCCTACAGAACACTTCTACAAAAGCCATATCCACTTGACCCGGATATATCGGCAGTTGACCAGGATATATCAAGCGATTTCCAAAATTTTCAATGGCAATAACTTTTTTCAAGTTTTTCACAAAAGGACGGATAATAATAAACATCTATTGCATTTGCTTTTCCGAATTTCCCGCTCAACTTTGGGGGAATCTGAAACGTCAGTTCAATGATTACAAATCTTGAATAAAAAATAAAGGGTTTTTGAAAGCTAAAATACTGTCAAATATCATAACGCTCGCCAGTATATAAAGCTACAGGCTTGTTCGCGAAGGCTCACGTGATGATTTTTTTACAATACATGAGCCCGATTGCATTTACATACAAGGTTGTTCTGAACGAATAAAGTAAAACGCTCTTCCTGTAAAAACTTTATATATATAAAATAGTGTATTGTTTAGTTCTGAAATAATGTGAGAAATGATAAAGAATTTTTAGACACCAAATCAGACACACAAAACAATGTCGGAAACGACCCATGACACCGGGTTATCCAAAAGAAAGATGAGGGGACGGTATACGTTCAAAGGAAATATGTGATCTCTACGATGTAGCGACAAACGTTTTTGATATATATATATATATCAGGAATAAGCATCTAAATAATCATATACAAGAATTGAAAAATAATTTGAAATCAAAGATAAGCCCAGTTAGAACCGTAAAAATGTGGAAATGAACAGGATTCGGTCTTTTAAGAATAGGGATTTATTTTTCTTCAGAAACAGGTTAACATTATTATTTTTACGTCGATCGTTCACGTTTATAGTGAACACAGTGTCCTCTGTACATTTTCCTGATGGCAATGATGTATGTTCCATATAGTTGGAAATATGAAAAAGTAATGTTATATACAATACATTTTGATCAGACATTAAAACTAACGACGCATTTGAGACATTCTCAAATGTCACTTCATATTTATTTCTAGAACATTATGACTAACTTTAAATAAACTGACCTTAAACTTATTCAGAAGAAAAGAACCTTCAATACACACAAAAAAAAGATAAAGAGAGAGTTGAAATATTATGAAATAGGAGTTTTAAGGTCTTGTGAAAGCCATAGAACGTCAAAACAAATATATGTGTAAACACATATTTAACATTGTAGCCTATTTTTTATCTTATACAATTTAAAAACAAGTTTCAAATGATAAAATTAATTTTGATAAGGATTTTTTTGCAGTGACTATTACATGTCAGAATGCATTTGTAGCTGTACCCATACAATAAGTAACACCTCTTCTACATTCTTATGACCAACGACACCTACTAAGAGAAATAGAAAAAAGGAGGGAAACGGGGAATGTGTCAAATAGACAACGACCCAAAGGGGAATAATAACAACTCAAAACCACCATAAGATCTTCAATGAACGGTGAGAAAACCCTGTTTTCAAAAGGTAAACCCTGAACCGTTTATCAAGATATTCTGAGTTCTAAATGCCTTAAACATCCCGAATAAAACCATAGACAGCAGACGGAGCGGGACACAATAAGATATTCCCGATAATATATAGTATTTTTGGTTAAATTAATTAACTGTTGAGAGAAAATCTTAAAAATTAGTACCCGGGAAATTTTCCTCAAAATCTCAGACACAATCAGACGGTTATAGTATTTTTAGCCGTTCCTAAGAACTGTAAAAAAAATGATACCTGTGGAATGTCCCAGTTTACGAAACGGTAAAAATTAGCTGCCGTAGAAATTAATACTTTCATTGTATTACAGTGTAAGATCCAAAGAAAATAGTGATTTTATCATTTACAGCAGACCAAGCATGAAAACTGTAGTCTACGATTACCATTCTATCCAGACACCAGCTCTTCACAGATACTGCATGATTAATCCCTCAAGCTGTTATTTATCCAAATCCTACCGCTAATGAAGATTTGATTGTCACATTACAACAGGTTATTGATGGTCAAATAACGCGAAATAACCTTTATCGGACAGAACGTATCGATATTCCATCAATAATTTCTTTTGTCTTTTTATATTCTCTTAGAGAAATACGAATCACAAAATTAAATTGAAAAAATTAATGCCATAGACATAAAACAAACTAATTAAATGGTCTTACATTTCCACAAGTTTCGAGATGATTAATTGTAATAATGCAGAAACTTTTATCTGACATATTCACATGATTATATCAAATATGATTCTGCACAAAATTTTTTGTTCAGTCTAACCTCCCTTTTTAGGCAGATCATTGGAATTCTCATGGTTTCAAACGGTCCTGCATTAACTGCTGACAATTTCGTTTGTTGTCTTTAACAAACTCAAGGGAAAAACTGGTTGAATGATAAAAAAATCTTCGACATTCCCACAATACACGATATCTGTCGCAAACAAGCCACAAGGGGGGGGGGGTAACTTCCTATATAAATGTAGGTACGGTTGTGCGGCCCAAAAGGGACTGTTTTTTAAGGTCTGAAATATATGATAAGGTCTAGAAATATCAGAGGAAATATATCATTAGGTCTGAATTTCTACTTCGAACATATTCAAAGGTTGCAAATATATAACCGCAAAATTAAACTTCAGATAAGCAAAATGATATTATCCATATGATCTTTACACTTTACAAAAATATATGAATAGGTAGCAAATTTCATAAAATATATGAAAGGGTCTCCCTTTTCGCCTTGGCAAAATATCTGAATAGGGTAGGTTAAAATTTTAAAGTCCGCACACCCGTACCAAAATATATATTAAGTTACCCCCCCCCGTAAAACAAGCACCCCTTTGATTGAATATAGACATTTTCTAAACTGCTATATTTGTTGAAACGAATACAATTTGAACCAAAATTTGCACTTTGTATCATTCGAATTCCTTATCAATCTCTGGTTTCGTTTTGGAGAATTAAGGTTGGTCAATTCTTTAAAATTTTGAATTATTGAAGTTTTAGTCTAAATTAAAAAAAACTTATAAACTACAAATAAAAATAAATGAAAATAAGGGATTGAGAATGTCCTTCCTTGCTTCAATTCAAAACCACTTGATGACACCGTGCATTTTTTCGGTGTTGATTCTTTGTGCTTACAATTCGTTTTTGTGATGTCCGTGCCCGGTTTGGTCAGGCTGCTGATATTTTCTCCATATGTTTTGACCAATTAGGCCTTTGCTTTCTAATTTGCTGTACTGGCTATTTGCTACGGTTTTCAATACATTACTGTTCTGTTGAAGGTCAAATTAAACACTTTATCATAATGTATCGTTAAAGCAAAACATCGTTATTGTAATATTAGGTGTTCAATGTTTGAGTTGATTGTACAGAAAATTGACGTTCTTTATCATTTGACAGAGTTCATGACATGAGTAAGCATATACAATGGGAGTATTGCAACCATTAAACCATTGATTACCACTCTGCAATAACATTACTTTAGTTGGCACTTTACTATAGCAAATATCAAAATACCGAAGTTACTGTTAATTTATTTTCTGCATATGCGCATTTCGACAACTTATGTTTCATCAGTGCAGATCAAACGAAACCATTTGGAAGTCAATTAACCGAAAAAGGTGCAAAAGCTGATAGAGAACAAATAACTAAAACGATCTAAATAGAACAGCCAAAATTCAGCTAAAAATAGAGCTATGCATGAAGGAGATACTCCTTGGTTTTAAAAAAAATTGTAAAATTTAGATATCGTTAGTTTCAATAAAACCGGTATTCGGTTCAGCACCGAAGTACTGACTACTGGGTTGGTGAATACTCTCGGGGACTAACATTCCATCAGCAGAGGCAAACTATGTATCATTCAAAATCTCAGATGATAATGGTGCTTTCGTATTTTTCCAGTCCACGGCAAAGGGTAAACGAAATTTATACCTAGAGCAAATGAGGAATACAATACAGTTCGGCTTACGCCAACAGAAATATCGCACTACAATTACAATACAATGACTGTCGCTGTCGAATTTAGTGACATTCATAAGTCTCTTGGGCACAGACTACATGTATCATAATATTTGTTAATATTATCATATTTTAATGGTAGTCTCTCCTGTCACTTGTCTTAACTCAATACTGTAAAAAGAATTTAACGTTGTATTTATGTCTTTATTTGGCGAATGTACTGAGGTCTTGCTGACCAGGGAAAAAACGTACAAAAGGTAAAAAAAGATAAACAATTTGGTTCTTCAGAACAAATTACAATACAAAACAAAAACAAACAACACAGTATGGATTTTGCTGGTTAATCATACTAGTTCCTGTATCATGCTCACTATTTCCGGATCATCTTAGATTTTTTAGGATTTCTCACTACTACATTATTAGCGCTATGTTTTTGTGTTGTACTAGTTCATCTTTGTTTCTATGTTTTGCTATCTTTGTGGTCTACATTTGTTATGCCACTGTATTTTGTTTTTTTTAAATATCTTATTGTAAATTTGGCTTTCCTTTTCTCTTTTCCTTCGATATCCCTTTTGTCGAATAAAACGTACGTGACGATCGAGGATAGGTTGTTTTTGACGTCGCTTTTAGGTTAAAATGATTCCTTTCCATTACAGTAAGTAATTCTCTACTCCAGAAAAGCCTTACTTATTCTAGGTCAACAACAATATCTAATTACATTACAAACTGTCTCTCTCTACAGTACACTTCACTTCAATGTCGGAATTTATCATTTTACTAAATTTTCTTTAAAATCATTTTGACGCAAGGCAAATGTAAGTATGACAAGCACTCTGTATTAATGTTTAAAAATTAAATTAAATAACATTCTTACATCAACAAAAATCTTAAGATGGTTTTCATTTTTGTTTTCAATATATGCTGAAATAAAACAGCCCTTCTACAGAGATTTTAGAATTTTCACATTTATCAAAATTGAGAAAAAATTATCAGAAGTACATTGATATTAAACTCGCAATAATTAAGTTGATCGCCCACGCCTCTTTGGTTTTACCATGGGTGCATATTTTTATTTTCATTTATTTGTACATTCAGATGAGAATAAGTTGATTTTACTTTCTTTCGTTTTATAGAAGTTTTATATAATTTGCTATATAAGGCTCATGTTAGTGTATAAGGATACATCGACAAATTAATATCGAAGCAAAAATGATGAAAGGGGAATTCCAAAATCAAAAACCTTAATCAGTGTAATTCATATCCATCACAAATTGAGACAGCATGACAAAGACAAAACAAATAAACAGAAATGAAAAAGAACGCCACAAAACTAAAGCACTAGCCATGTGAACCCCTTTAAAATCTGAGGTATCATTTGGTGCTCCGGAAGGGTAAGCATGATCTGCTCTACGCGTCACTTATAACACTGCCAATGAAAAGTCCGGTTCTACACTGTCTACACTGTCCGGTATCAAACTCTGGATCTACTCAAAGATATGTTTTCTCATCTGTAAAATAGTAACATTGTTACGTCCCTGTCAAATCATGGTGACGTCTGTAAAACGTCGGTGGTAACAAACGAATATGCCAAACAAGGGGCTAAGAGTGACTGAACATACCCTTGATATATGAGTGTTTGAGACAGTAATTTCGATTTGTTGACAAAATCGATGTACAATTCACAAGCAAGACAACAGTGAATGTATTATGAAATGAAGACGCTATATGCCGGAGATGTGAGAATATTACTGCTCAAAACATGAAGTTCACTATTTAAAAGACGAAATCGTCACGCTTGTCGTAAAATTTGGTTTTCAGTCGTCCAGAGTTGTCAATGTGGAGGTAAGTGCATGATGCTGATGATGGTGTATCTGTGGTCACTTTTATCTGGAGTTCATTTGGGTATATAAGATGAAGATTATTCTTAACGAAATTTACTGTTTTTTATGCAACTTCGGCATTTTTGTATTCTTATATTGAGGATTGTTTAATTGAAGGACATTATCTATTTAAAGGAATCTAAAATAAAAGGATTTGTCTAGTCTATTGTCTTGTTCTGAACTAGCCCTTTTATGAACCTGGCTTCATACGAATAAAGAAAAATCTGCTTAAAGAGGCACACAATTAGTAACCACAAGTATCCCTTTTGTCTACTGGATAACTTGTCCTCCAAATTCTACAAATATGACCAAATATGTTATCAAACAAGAATTCTAGCATTGTAATTGCATTCTCCACGGTATACTTTTTGTGTGAATAAGTGTGATATTAAACAAAATAGGACCCATCTTTACCTATAACTAAACTTTCATGCTTTTTAGTACAGAAAGACTGATCAATTAAATCCAGGAGTACTGACTTTAGCTTTACATGTAGAAGAGTACTAGTAGTTTAGAGTGTAGAAAAATCAAATGCTTTGACACTGTTGCAGTGGTTGAGGTCAGTTGAAGATATGTGATAAGTCTTTTGAATTTTTGAGATTTCACATCTGATTCACTCTACATGTTGAGTATACTGTATCACTTTATACGTTTAGGTCAACTTAAGTAAGTAATGAAGTGATAGAGCTTAGAAAGGGGTTCTATTGTGCATTTGGCAGACCAAGCAATGTGTCTTTGTTTGATAGGGCATTCATGTAACTCAGGTAGACAGTAAATACAAGGCAGGTTCACTCAAATTGATACGAAAAGAAGACAATACTGTTTTGTGATTGTTTAGTATGTCCTCCCTTGGTATAGTGAAGAGTTTCTATGGGGGGTTGTAACATGAATTGTAAATGCCCTTCTCCTTCATTAAGCAGTAAATTTAGCTCCTTTTGCAGATAAATGTGACGTTTTTAGGGGCTTTGGTTATATAACTGACTGACCACAAAGGAAGGAAAACCCCAGACAGAACCGTTTCTAGCAAATATTTTGAAATATATAAAAAAAAATGTACTTAGATTTTAAAATTGTTGGCCTACATCGTTCTATTAGAAAAGCTTTTCACTCTTTGCGACTTGAACGTGACCTTACTATAACAACCAAACTTTTACAATAAAGATACAGATTTCTATAAATTGTTAAAACATTAAGGACAATTTACAGAATATATGAGCATTTGATTACTAAATATGGTGTGACTTGTAAACAGCTTATTTCCGAATTCATTTCTCGTTTTTACGGTAATGTTGTTAAAATGCCAAGTTTTTATTTTGACTTTTGCTCTTTACTACAACAATGTTTCCAAAGCTGACTAAGCTCCTTGAGTTAGCGGGTAATTTAGCGGTGAGAACTCTTTGACCCATCTTTCTAAAACAACGGCAGTAGAATACCGAAGGAACAAAGCAAAAGATTACATAAATCAAAGGCCAGAGACAAGGCAAAATCAAGAACACCAGAAGACGGAAGATCAAAGACACCACATGCCCACAGAATACACAAACATTACATATACAACACACAAAAAACTAAATCACTTTCAGTGTGAACTCTAAAAACACAAAGTGACATCAGGTGGTCCGGAAGGGTAAGAATGTTCTGCTTTGTATAAAGCACCGTCATACAGTACAGCCAGTGGGTCAATCCAGGGTTAAGTCAAAACCGTTAAAGTCAAATCCGGAGGGACGTGAATCTAGCTAAAAATGTCAGTTTTCATTTGTGACACATTGACATTCACGATTCTCATACTCATTCCAATAATCTGACTAAGTCCTGCTCTCTGTCCTACTTTAATGAAGTTTTACGGTCGTCACCATGATTTGACAGACCGTAACAATGTTTCTTTTTTTACAGATGAGAATAGATATCTTTTCACTGGAATTGTGATGGATGCCACTCGTGGAGCAGATCAGGCTTACCTTTCCGGAGCACCTGATGATAACTCAACGTTTTGCCCAAAATGCAAGTGCTTCAGTTCTGTGGCGTTTTTGTACATTTTTGTTATTTGTTTTTTCTCTGTCATGCTGTCTCAATGCGTGTTGGATATGAATGGTCATAATTTTGGATTTTCGGTTTCCTCATTTTGGCCGATGTACTCTGTCCTGTTGTGGTTTTCATATTGTTTTTTTTTCTCGTCTTTATATCGTGTTAAAATTAATATGTTATTTGTTCTCTTCTCACTAATCTGTTGTGATTTCAGTGTTGTATGTTCACATCTTTATGTCCCATTTTAGAGAAATCTTGTTTGCTATGTTTTTGTCTTCATTATCGTGTTGCGTTTGTTTTCTTTTATCTCTCTTTCTATCGTATTCACGTGGTCTCTCATGTCTATAATATAACATTGTATTTACAATATTGGTTGTTATTTCCTGTCTGTATTAGATATTTCCCTCCTAGCAAGGAGGAATGAATTGTCGAGAAAGGTAAATTAATTTAGCTTAGCTTTTGATACTGCTTCATGTTCTTAATTCTAAAATTGTTTTAGTATCGGTTTTCCGAAAATCTGCATTGACATGTCTACAAATTTATACAACTTTGCCCAGTAACCATTGTCAACGTTTGATCTAGCAAAGAACTTTTGACATATTATAAACAAGTCGTGACGAGTTACGTTCAAATGATATTTTTGTCGTAATGAAGTATCAAGAGAAATAGGACTGGACATAAGCGTATTATCTTTATATTAAACTAATAAGACCCGGAAGCAGCTTAAGATAATTACTTTATGTTATATCTGATCATATTACAATACAAAAACTACTGATCAACACTTCATATATTCTTCTGACCAGAAACCCTAATAAGATTGATGAAGTATGCATGATAATTGTGTCTTAGCAACCAGAATTAGACTGTGCAGTGATATTGAAAGTATCTGTTTTTTATTTAAGTCGGTTGATTTTTAGATGAGACATATACCAGTTTCCATTTATAATGTCGACGTTTCATTTTCAAATATGTTTATAAAGGTATTCTATTGGTTTGAAACATTTTTAAATGTTCCCGATTAGTGTTTAAGGAAATCGCGATTAAATATTTTTAGGATAAATTGGTTTGGTATTTTTGATGATTTTAGCAATTCGCATATCTTTTGAATGCAAACGTCTATTGTAAAGGAAAGGGGTGTTTTGGAAAGCTTTGCCTGTGTAAAATAAAATAAATATCATTTTTGTTGCATTAAAATGTAAGAAATGTCAAGATTTTTGCTGACACCGTCATTAACCATTGAAAAATTTAAATTTTAACGACGATTAAATAAGTTATCTTCGTAGCAATCGTCAGGTTATTTTTCTTAATTTCTAACAAAGTTAATATCTTTTATTTAAAACAAAATATATCAGTTTTAACAATATTTCCCTACAAATGAGGGTGAGAAATGCCCATAGTACTGATATCATCCAAATGTTTTGATTTGTCTATTATCCTAGAATATTTGCATAAAGCTAATTTAATGAATTTCTTTCTAGCATGGGTATTCTGCTGGGTGTAATGCAACTTGGGTTTTGGCTTTTGGATTCTCTTGAGTCTTTTCTAATTACACTTATCATTTTAATGATTCTTTTTTTTAAATTTGACTTTATAATTCGAAAGACAAGTTTTAAAACAAAAAAGTTTAGGAGGATTGTGGTCATGGAGTTCGTACATGTATTACCTGTATTTGGTTTTATTCGTATGTGTTTTATACTAAAGGAAAACGGGACAGATAAAGGGGGTTTGGGTACCCATAAACCGGTTTAACCATACCGCAGGCTTTTGTTAGTACCGGTACCAAGTCCAGCTGTCCCGATTTCCTGTCGTTGTTTACGT
This sequence comes from Modiolus philippinarum, assembly GCA_002080025.1. Lineage (NCBI taxonomy): Eukaryota > Metazoa > Mollusca > Bivalvia > Mytilida > Modiolidae > Modiolus > Modiolus philippinarum. Next base: position 42,831 of record MJUU01034782.1, read on the forward strand.
TTGTCTTATTTGTGTTTTCATGTGTTTTCCATGGAAGATTGTAATTTTCAGTCATTTTAGATGTTCTTATTATCCCTTTTTTATTGGGAAGCTAGAAAATCTCAAACTCTTATTTCATTTGGTTCAATCTAACATTTACTAAATCGTTGAGTGAACTGATTGATAGAAAAACGTGCAACTTGGATTGTTGATTCTGTTTTACTAGTGTTCTAAATCTGAAACTCACTCAAATATTTAGTCAAACTTTCAGTGGAATTTTAGCTGCAAGAAGCACATTTTAAGAGAGCAATTTTATGTGAAGTTGGTTTCTAGAAATTCAAGATGATTTTAGATACTTCTTCGACAGTTGAAATTTCTCAGTGAAATAAAAGTGAGAATTAACTGTGAAATTATTTTCCATCATTTCACTAAAGGAAGTGACGTCACAATAGACGTCGTCAAAGTTGAACACGTACTTCATGAAAACAATCGTGAATTAAACCATTAATTAAATATGCGACAACTAATCCTAGATTCTGATTATCGAAAATATTCAACTCATTATCGAAAAATACTGTAATTTACTCATGCGCATTCATGAATAGTATAATTTCAGTTGTTTATTTATAGTAACTCATGTAGTACTTGGCCAGAGCTACATGTATCTTTGCTCTTGAAACACAATACGTTTTTAATATTATCACGAAAACTACTCTTTTGTTTGTATCTTTTAATTCGTATTAATATATTATCCATCTTGAATTCATATATGCTATTTAAGGATGTATTCTGGTGATGTTTCAGTCTCGTTGAGATCTCGTTTGGAAATAATTTTAAAATTATTTATATTTTGTGTAGCAATGAATTTACAAAATTGATGTTAATCTCTAAATTGTGTCAAAAATAATTTGTTTCTATCAAGTGGTTACAGAGTAATCTCAAATTGAAGATTAATGTCCTAATTGCCTGTTTGATTTATGTCAAATTTTCACAATATAGGGGTTGGGTTAGAAAAAAAACCATTTTATGAAAAAACACGCACTTATGATTTATTTTTGCTTTTTTATAAATAGTATTATATTTTTCTCAATAAAAATCAAATCACAAAACAAATGAAGTTTAATTTGAAGCTGAATTTGTTCATTTCTTCTATTTACAGCTTTTCAGAAAGTACTAGTATTAGAAAAAGTTAAGTACTCTAAGCTAGATTTTTTAAATGAAAATAGTTAAAAAAAATGGTGAAAATGCCTAAAAATGTGCAAAAGTGCTAAAATTGGTCACTTTCAAATAGCTGTAGCAAAATAATTTGCAAAGCAACCAATGAATTTTTCTTTATAATTTAATTTGTAGGGTAAGAACATTGCAAAAATCAATGTTTGAAAAAAGTTAAATACTATAAAAATTTTGACTCCACAGTAGGGTACATCCTTAATTAATATACGATAATTAAATAGAATTAATTGACGTTATCCAATGGAAAAAGATGACTCATAGAGGAATATCACGTTATCACATGGCGGGATCGATGGCTCATTTGAGGAATTTCCTGGTTTGCGATTATCAGCCAGTGAAACGTAAATGAAACACTAGGAGTATCTCCAGAGTTTAGAGGAACAGTGTGCTAGCGGGGCACTGTAAACGTTCCATAGAAAGTACCTCTTACAGGTAGTGACCACACTGTAGATGAAACCACTAGAGGGGCAAACGTGAGTCCCTATGAATTGTACGGAGAAAGTATTTAAGAGAACAGAAATATCTTGACCTTTGACATAATAACTGATGGATTTAATCCAATAAGATTATATGAATCTAACATGGGTGGGTGTGCAAGACAAGGAAATCTCACACACCCAAGGACAAGATTGGGGTTGTCTCTTACGAGGTTCGCCGAGTCAGAGACTACCCAATCTTGCCCGCGGGTGTGTGAGATTTACCTTGTCTTGCATACCTACCCGTGTTTGGTTTGTTTTCTCACCCTACCAACACAAAATCAAAGGAACCGTTGCTCATTTTGACATTGGACATCATGTTATGTACTATCAAGGGCAATGATCGATTTCTATCGACATTAAATAATTCAAAACATTACATTAAATAGTCATTTACTTGGCTTACTCTAGATTTTAACGTTTTTAATTATACACGCCGAAATCGTCTATCTGGAATTTGACCTTCGTGACGTTTGTTTACCTACCGGAGTTACGTCCCCTATTACGACGTCACAAGATTCGAGCGCGGGATTTTTGAATGACATTTGTAATGTATAGCTTTCTCTGTAAACACAACACTTTTTATCGGTTTTTGAAAATTAACAGCATCAAACACATCGATGCACGCTATTTATTACTTCTGTTGCGCTGGTAATAACGACCAAACCGAAAAATCTTCTAGGCCGATGATGACCATAATTTCGCGGGTAAAATGGCGTGTAGCTTGTCTCACGCACGGGCGAGACCGAAAAATCTCACCCGGGTTTTGGTTACATAGACAGCACTACAGGTAGGGTGAGAATTAGAGCAGATATGGCTAAAGTCGGGGATCATTTGGAAATGTAAAAACAAACCAATAAAAAGTGAATTTATTCATTACAGTGGGTTATTAGCTGTTTGTTAACGGTATTAATGGACGGTATAGATAGCATGTTCTACACATGGTGCGAAAATGGATGTAAGAGTTCGGAACGTAATCAAACAACGGCATTAGAATACCGAAGGAACAAGGGAAGTGATGATTACAAAAATTGAAGTCCAAAGACTTCAGAACATGACAGTTGTATGACTTTTGATTTGCATTTATAAACACGTTCTTATCTGTAAAGTAAGTGAGAAGTAAAATCGTTTAACAGTTGTTGATTTTATATTGACTCACTTTGCAAGTACTTCACTAGCTCTATCCGTATTTGTGCTTGCAAAAAAAAAGAAAAAGAAAAAAAAAACGGTGACGTTTTCATTTTATAAAGAAAGCTTCTCTTTTGTTCATAACTTTCATTCCTTTTAACATATTCAACATCTGGAAATTAATATTTTGAACTTGATATTAATCAAAGATGATTGAAAAGATTTTATTGATACAGTATTACTCTCTCTTTCTCTCCAAAAACAGCAATCTTTATTTATTCGTGCCTGTGTCTGGTGAACACTGCCCCATCGCAAAACATTGATCAGAGATATACTCACATATCGTTTGCATATTTTGGTATTTTTATAAGTTTTTTTTATTTCTAATTTGTTGTTTGTTTAAAAACTTCAAACTCTTAAGGACACTTAAGATCCAAGCTCTAACTCTCCCACTTTAAAAGTCAACTCTCACCACACACGCATCAACATAGTATTATTTGGATGTTCTTGTCGACAACCTTACAAAATATAGTGAATACTTCTACTGAGAATCATAGAAACCTAATTTTTAATGTCTTTTGATAGATTGTTTTCCAAAAATTATATTTTCATCGATACTGAAGATACATAAAATACTTCTCACATAACTGTTTATTGTCATATATCATACCTTTTCATGACAAGAAAAAGCATAGTTCAGTATTCAAATCTAAAGATTTAACTTTAACAATAATAATATAAAACACTTATAAAACGCCCTGTATGATTTACAAACTACGCTAGGGCACTGTAAATGCATACACATACATCATACAAAATAAAAATACAAAAAGGTTTAAAATAATAACCAAAATCATGATCACCACTTGGTAGAATTATCAGCTATTAGAAACTGTACAAAGTGTTAAAAATATACACATTTATATATACATTGTAGGTGTTTCCTGTTATCCATTTTTTAACAACAACAATTATAATTTGAAAATCTAAAGTCTAAAATCAAAAATATGCAAAATACACAGACAGAAAATTAGATTGAAGAAATTTTGAATAAAAAATATAAAACCCTTAATAATGGAGATTAACAAAATAATTGCAAAAATTTAAATTAAACCAGCATAGAAAATAAGAAAAAAAAAATATCCATAATTTTCAAGTCTGAACAAAAATAAAAATGAAACCATGAAATACCCACTGTCAAAACCACATATACTGATACATTCATATAGAGAAAGCCTTGCGTTATTTGTTTATTTTTAATTGTTTTTAAAACACTCCAGTGATCCAGATTTTCTTATGTCAAGTGGGAGTTTGTTCCAACGATTTGCAGCTGCCGAATGAAAAGTTCTTTGCAAATGGATTTTTGTTCAGACTTTAGGAACCACTGGTGTCAATGGTGCCTCAGAGTGAGAGTGCTGGTGTATATAAAGTTAATAGATCTTGAATATGCCGGAGTATATATGGAGTGCACGATATGTCAATATGAGGATCTTGAACTTGAGCTCGACTTTAATGGTCTCTTTCAATATCTCACACAATTAGTTTCTTAATCTTATTTTCAAAGATATAATTCTAAAGACCTTTTTAAAGGCACCATTTCAGAAAGAATTAATCTGTCTAATCCTCATTGACAATAATAACATACTTTTCGTATAAAAAAGAGAGACAAAGGGGCAAAACATGTTAAAATATGATTATATTTAACCAACCGTGTACATTTTATAATAAATTCTAAATATAAATAAATCTTTTGTCGTAAAATGTGCTTATAGAAGCAACACGTAACATCTATATATAATGATGAATTAATTATTACGCTTCAAAACATAATCCATTGGGAAAAGCAAGTAACAACTAGTCATGTGAACAATATATTTAATCAGACATACAGTTACAGTTTTGGTAACATCACATTACAGCATTTAAAACAAACTGCACGTTTGGGAGACTGTTGTTCTCAGCAGAACATTGTTAGACTAATCATTTCCTTTGAGTATTATCTGCTAAAGTGTTGATTACAGCAATAGTCGCGAAAGTCGGTAATTACGTTTTCTTAGCAAGTAAACTATAACAATTTACACGAAAGCTATTGTGTAATTCTGTATTTTGAGACATTTTGAAACATATCAGCATGACTGTATCTGTAAAATGCACGGTTATAACTATATTATACATGATGGTAGCTGAATAATCCATGGTGGAAGCTATCATGTGCATTGAAGCATAGTGGTGGCGATATAAAATATGATGGTACATTTTTGTAGCTGTATAACTGTATATAAAGCCGCTCTTACACTACACCGTATAACACAAACGTATGAGGAACGGATGAAAACCATTTTTGTACGGTGGTAAATATTTTTGTTCGTTCACGAATTACTTTGAAAACGCACAAACACCGAAGGTATACAGTAAGTACACCGCACATGCACAGTCATGGCACCGAATAACCCGAACTCACACCGTACTGACAACGGAATCCTACCGGACGAGGACCGAATAAAACGTATTTATAACGGTAATATACCGGATGAGTACCGAATAAAACGGACTGGTAACGAAAACGCACCGTACGAGCACCGAGTAAAAACGAATTGAATGGGAACTATGTAAAACTATCGTACCTGTGTTTTTTGACTGCTCAACAACTTATGTACACATATAATCATTACGGCGTGCTTGACCAATAAGATAAATTTTCTCAAAATGTCACAAAATAGAAGGACAAGAGAATGACCCAAGAAAAAACTGTCGGGTTACAGTTAACCTTCTCCACCAACGACCGAAGGAAGATACTCAATACTAACATCGGATTCAAGTTATACAGTCTCTATAGGAGCGGATGCTGCTTAACACATATATAACGTTTTTAAACGGCGGGAAAACGACAAATTTATGAATTTGATTTGGGTATATGTCAGAATAATGTTACAATATAAATACAACTAAACAAACACTGCATAACTCCCGCATTTACTAAATTAAATAAGCAACTTTAACGGTGTACAGCACCTCAGTCTATTGGATGGCCACATACCGTAATAAGTTGTAAATTCGTTTTAAGGAAAATAAGAATTTTAGAAGTAGGGTAAAAAGGATAAAATATACAAAGTAAAAAATAATAAAAGACGAGTAAAAATCGGAAGAAAGGAATAAATTATGGCGGAAATTGATGCCGATAATGGCCTTCAACTATGGGGCAGGTAGATAAATTATGTTACTCTTCAGAGGTTCAAGTTTCTCTCGTTCTGGCAGGACCATCATTTTTGTTTTCCACCCGAATGCCTCATAGTTGAAGCCATGATTTTCTTGTGATTTGTAGCTGTTTATCTTTTTATTATCATTTTTTATATTTTATGTTTTCCTTTAACTATTCTTATTTTGTTTATTACATTTAATTTTCGTCGTTGCACAACATAAATTTTTATAAATTCGTTTAATTCGGTGTTCGCCCGGTTGGTTTCCGCTGTAAGTCCGGAACTCGAATGGTTTATCTGTTATCTCTTCGGTAAAAGTCCGTTTCACCAATTTAACCTACCGTACAAGAACAGATGCAAGACGGACAAGTAACGAATGAATAACGTATATAGAACGCATGAGAACGCAAACCTACCGTACAATCACCGGACATTTTGCGCGGTATATGTCCGTTCCAAGTTTTGAACAAGCCGCTCTTACACTACACCGCATAGCACAAACGCATGAGGAACGGATGAAAATCATTTTTGTACGGTGGTAAATATTTTTGTTCGTTCACGAATTACAGTGAAAACGCACAAAAACCGGAGGTATACAGTAAGTACACCGTACATGCACCGTCCTGGTACCGAATAAACCGATCTCGCACCGACCAAACACCGGAACCCTACAGGACGAGCACCGAATAAGACGCATTTATAACGGTAACATACCGGACGAGTACCGAATAAAACGGATTGCTAACGAAACGTACCGTACGAGCACCGAGTAAAAACGAATTGAATAATTACTAAGCATTACAATTGATTTTTCAAAAAGGCTATCCCGAGTTCTTATCGTTGTCTACGCTCGTCTTTTGTCTTTATTGTTTTTTGTGCAGTTCCCTAGTAGATTGTGGCATGTGATTGTAATTTTTTGCCATTGTAAGTGTTTCCTGTTATTTTACACAGATAATCATTACGGCGTGCTTGACTAATTAAATTCATTTCCCCAAAATGTCACCAAATAGAAAAAAAGCAGGTGAATGGCCTAAGAAAAGAACTTTCGGGTCACAGATAACCTTAACGACCCAGGCGAAAATTCCAATTTTTAAATTTTGATGTTTTGGGTATATTTTAGAAAAAATGTTACAATATAAATACAAATAAACAAACGCTGCATAAGTATTGCAATTAATAAATTAAAGAAGCAATTTTAAAACGTGTAGTGTATAGCACGTTCTATTGGATGATCACACAATAAGCAATCGTTGTAAATTTGTATTCAGCAAAAGTAGACCACATCTTAAAAGGTAAAAAGGACAAAATATACAAATTCAAAATAATAAAAGACTGGCTAAAACAGAAGAATGGAACAGAAAGTATGGCTCAAATTATCGGCCTAATGGCCTCCAACTAGGGGGCAACCAGATAAATTCTGTTATTCTTCAGTGGTACAAGTTTCTCTCGTTCTGGCAGGACCATAATTTTGGTTTTCCGTCCTTTGCCACATAGTTGAAGCCATAAGGTCGAAAATACGGGCATTTTCTTCTGTTCTTCTTTTTTCTTTTTAGTTTGTGCTTATTATCTTTTAATTGTGGTTTACTTTGACGATTCTTATTTTTTTATTACATGTTAATTTTGGCCGTTGTACAATTTTTATAAATTCATTATTTTCGGTGCTCATCCGGTTTGTTTGCGCTATAAGTCTGGTACTCGAACGGTTTATCCGTTATCTCTTCGGTAAAAGTCCGTTTCACCAATTTAATCTACTGTACATGTGCGGATGCAAGACGGACATGTAACGAAGGAATAACGAATATACAACGCATGACAACCGAACAAAACGTAAACATACCGTACATTCACCGGACATTTTGTGCGGTATATGTCCGTTCAAAGTTTTGAACATGTTCAAAATTTTTCACCGTACAAAACGGAGATCACCGTACTTGTACCGTATTCACCGGATAAAGAACGGACGACAATCGTATATGAAAGGAGACGAACGGATATAATTTATTTTTATACGTGCAGCGTTCGTTCGTCTAGTTCAAAATTTTTCACCGTACAAAACGGACAGCACCGTACATGTACCGTATTCAACGGATAAAGAACGGACGACAGACGTATATGAACGGAGACGAACGGATATAATTTATTTTCATACGTTCGGCGTTCGTTTGCGTTATACGATGTAGTGTAAGAGGGGCTTAAGGCATTGTGGTACTTAAAGAATGCATGCTGGTAGGCGTATAATTCATGGTGATAGATATCTAATTCATAGAGGCATAGTTGTAGGTATATAATACATGGAGATAGACGTATAAATCATGGTACATGTAGAAACTTTATAATACTAATCATGTGCAAAATTTATAGCCACATACCCCCTTATAAAGTTCGATATCTGGTTGCTGTGGATCACAAAAACTTTTTTGCCTTGAACTTGAAAAAATGTTACGTTAGAATTGAAATAATATAAGGAATTATGATACATACGATGGAACCTTGAGAGTGATGAATATCAGGAAATATTGTCATAGCAATATTTGTTCAAGCATCACAAAGTATACCTTCGTATGTCCATTGTAAGCTTAAACACTCTTCTTTATTTCAGTGTTGAAGTACCTTAACTGCTTTTTAATTCAACACCAATCTTTATATGTAGATAAACGGACAAAAGTGGAACGAAACAGTGAACTATTTTAATTACTATCAGCATTTCAACATGTTGTAATAATAAAAGCTAGAGGTTGTCGGAACGACAGCTATCCCCGCACACCCTGTTTGATACAGAAAACAGTTGTTTCCCCCTGGGCATAATTTTTCTTCATATTTTTGATATAAAACTATTGATAGTCGTTACTTTTTCAAAAAGAATTTAAGGATAAATCGTTGTTAGGCAGAATTCCAAAAAAATTTCCTAGATTGGAATGAAATATTTTTGAAATCAAATGGCTTGAAATGTTTGTCCTAAACTAAACAGACTACTTTTGTATGGTTGTTAGGTAGAATTCCAAAAAATAAGTAGTTTTTGATTTATCAAAATTCGAATCAAATATCTTTTTAAATCCAATTGATCACACTGCTAGTACTTTAGTTTTGTGGCGTTCTTGTTCTTTTTTTGTTTATTTGTTTTGTCTTTGTCATACTGTCTCAACTCGTGTTGCTGTGAATTGCCGTGATGGTTGATTTATGATTTTAGATTTTCCCCTTTCCTCGTTCTTGCTTCGGTATTCGTTTGCCGATGTATTGATGAAAGTGTTTGTCCTTAAGAAGCTATTTAAGTATGGTTGCTAGGTAGAATTAAAAAAAAGGAAAAGAAAAAAAACTGGTCTTTGAGACTTTCAGGAAATTAACCAAAATTGGAATCAAATATTTTTAAAATCCATTTAGTTAAAATGTTTGTCCTAAACTTAACAAATTATTTTAGTATGGTTGCTAGGTAGAATTAAAAAAAGTAGTCTTTGAGACTTGCAGGAAATTAACCAAAACCGGAAAAAAATATTTTTAAAATCGAATCGATGAATGCGTTTTTCCTAAATTTTTAAAAGAAGCTATTTTAGTATGGTTGCTAGGTAGAATTCCAAAAAAGTGGTCTTTGAGACTTTCAGAAAATTTACCAAACTTGGAATCGCATTTTAGAGTTCTAATTATCAAAAAAAAAATTATTTTCTTTCAAACAATTGCTAAAATACATTATCCCTTCGGGAAGTTTTGAGTCTGAATTTTCTTTCGTAGTGCGGCAGTGATCTACCAACAGACTAGGCTCCTTGAGCTAGTCGGCAGTTTAGCTGTTAGCATCCCTTGTTTACGTTTGTCTTTTGCTCCTGTTTAGTTCCCTGGCAGATTGTGACGAGTGACTGTAATTTTCAGCCATTTTAGGAGTTTCCTGTTATCCCCCTTTTTACATATCTCACTGATTGTAAAATAATTTATACTTTGAAAGCAATATGAATGTGTCGATCCTTGTATCAAGTGTCATTTCATTATCTTGCTATTGTTTCCTACTGAAAATTCTCTTGTGAATTCTAATTGTTACATTGTTTAAGTTATTCCATCTCCGTACGAAATATAACATTTTAAATCAATTAATATTATTTAATCTACGATCTTTTATCAAATATTTCAATATATTTATTCAGAAATTCATTACTTTTCAAATTATCTTTATTGTAACTTGTTACCTGACATGTATTATTTTCCGAACAATCTTGAACCAATAATTAATTTTTCCAGTTATAAAATTACAAGTGAAATAGAAATGTCATGGGACTTTATTACAGTAGTGCATTCAAATGTCAAACTATACGATGATCAACATCCGTCATTCCGTAGAAATTCCGGATATCTAATGATTTTTAGATTGACAATGCTGTTTGTTACCTCTAACGAAGTTCAAATAGAAATTTAAAATAAAGATTTTGTTCACGTCCGGCTATTCCAGTTAAATATAAAGTTCAATTTAATTTGTAAAATTTTACGACATCCATCAGAACGGTTGTTGAAGTTATAAATTCATAATGAAATATTGTTATATATGGGACTTTAATTGCAAATAATCAAGTTTTTGATAAAACGAAATTCGTTACATTGAAATTTTCTCCAAATCTATTTAGATAATCAATGTTTTTACAAAGAACACGGCTTGTTATACAAAAGCCTATAAGAATGAACGTTCTACGTGTGTTATGATGAACATATTTAGGCCCGTTATGAACGTATACATACACAGCACGCACTAAAGATTGTAATCAGTCTGTTATTGTAATAACAAAATTACCATACATACACAGCACGCACTAATGATTGTGAGCAGTCTGTTATTGTAATAACAAAATTACCAAACAGAATCTTCAAGAGCCAAAGTCCATAAGGACAAAGAAGGTGGAAACCACAATGGTCCTGACTTCGTACAGGTGTTTTTAAAAAGTGGGTTAAATCGGTCTTCTGGTGCGCCACACCCCCTTTCATTGCGATAGTGTCCGTTAGCAACTCAACATCACTTGCTATTGGAAAGTCGAAGACAGTTAAAAGAAATGATCATTCCAGTATTAAGTAAATCGTGTGAGTTGGATTGTTTTAAAGCCTTGATTCAAAAGACGGTCATGCAGATACATGTCACAATGTCTAATGAGGAAGTCTGCATAATGACATTGTGTCCTAGCTTTCGCGTAACGAATCAACTGCGAAACATACATCCCATAAGCAGAAGCTGGAATACTACTGTCCATGTTAGGCCAATTGATAATTTTGAAAATAAAATCGTTCATTAGTCGTTAATTTTAGTACCGAGATGTCTTTTATCGTCAAATTCGAGATGTAAGTCCAAAAAATATGTAGATTTTGTGGTTTCTGTCGTTTCCTTTATCTCTAGTTCTGGAGGATATGCCAATGGGACCCATTTAGCAAGTTTCCCTTTTCTCAAGTTCTTGAGAATATATCAATGGGATCCATTTCGCAAAAGATGCGTTATTAATGGAAAAAGCATCATCAATGTATCTATAAGAGAGATCGAAGGATCTATCAACTTTTATTCTGTGGTCTTTTTCGAGTTCCGGACGAGCAGTGCCTGCTGTGATGAATGTAGTCGACTTGTTATGATGAACACTCATTGCTTGTTATACAGAAAGTAAAAAATGTTATCTGGGTTCTGACAGCTGTATATTGTAAAATATCATTCCGTGAGCCAGAATATGATACATAGGGGCGTTGAGCACGACGAACGAGTCACAAAGATTCATATTCTGGCTAGCGGATTGATGTTTTGCAATACACCAGCTTTCAAAATTCAGATAACTAGTCTTTATTCCATACTTCTTTAGAGTACTTAATGAGTATGTCAAGAACTTAATTTCTCTCAAAGTTGCGCGGGAACTGACATTCATTCTTTTTCATTTATAATTGGCAATTGTTTTTGTAGGTATTTTATGACAGCACAATATTTTTTTCAACGTTTCTAAATTAAGTAATTTTCGAACAACGGTATCAACTCGAAATATAGTCAGTTTTTTTTTATTGCGGCACCCCTCAATTGTTTACACTTTTCTTCCCGTTCCTTAACACTTTTTTCATGACGTCATAATGTAAAACAAAATGATGGCTGTGCGAAGTTATCAGCGACCAAGTTTCCGTATTTTTTTTCTAATTTCTCATTTGTAATTTTGTTCATTGGTTCCTCTAATTTGAATACAAAATTGAAAAGAAAAAAAAATAAACAGCTGCGACAAGTCGCAAGATACGCCCGTCGTCACCCCTTCAAAACTTTATAAATGATTAAGGTAAGGAGTTCTCAATTTAGAAGCACCTATAACTGCCTAATTGAGCTTGATATCTCTTTAACAAATCAATCTGCAGAGTTTGAAGTGAGGTGATCAAAGTACTTATACATAAGAGTGCGACATGAAAAAAATTGCCTTAAATTTGACAAATAAAGTCCTATAACTCTTTCAAGAAAAATCAAAATTTCGCAAAAAAATACACAGATCATGAGGCCATCATACCTAATACCTCTACAAAGTTTGAAGTGAATTGGTTATATGGTTGTCAAGTTAGAGGGCGACATGTAAAAAAATTGCCTTAAAATTGACGAATAAAGTCCCATAACTCTAGCAAGAAAAATCCAAATTTCACGAAAAAGTATACAGATCGTGAGGTCATCATATCCAATACCTCTATAAAGTCTGAAGTGCACCAAAAGGGTTGTTGAGTTAGAGCGTGACATGTAAAAAATTGCCTTAAATTTACGAATAAAAATCCATAACTCTTTTAAGAAAAGTCGAAATTTCACTAAAAATGATACAGATAGTGAGGCAATCATATCCAATACCTCTACAAAGTATGAAGTGAATTGGCCATAGGGTTGTCCAGTTAGAGCGCAACATGTAAAAAAATTGCCTTGAAATTGACGAATAAAGTCCCATAACTCTTGCAAGAAAAATCGAAATTTCACGAAAAATAATAGGATCGTGAAGCCATCATACCAAATACCTCTACAAAGTTTGAAGTGAATTGGCCATAGGGTTATCAAGTTAGAGCACGACATGTTAAAAATTGCCTTCAAATTGACGAATAAAATCGAAATTTCACAAAAAAGGATACAGATAGTGAGGCAATCCTATCCAATACCTCTACAAAGTTTGAAGTGAATTGGCAAAAGGGTTGTTAAGTTAGAGTGTGACATGAAAAAAAATTGCCTTAAAATTGACGAATAAAGTCCCATAACTCTTTTAAGAAAAATCGAAATTTCACGAAAAAATATACAGATCGTGAGGCCATCATATCAAATTACCTCTACAAAGTATGAAGTGAATTGGCTATAGGGTTGTCAAGTTAAAGCGCGACATGTGAAAAATTGCCTTTAAATTGACGAATAAAGTCCCATAACTCTTGCAAGAAAAATCAAAATTTCGTGAAAAAGTATACAGATCGTGAAGCTATCATACCAAATACCTCTACATAGTTTGAAGTGAATTGGTTATAGGGTTGTCAAGTTAGAGCGCGACATGTAAAAAATTGCCTTCAAATTGACGAATAAAGTCCCATAACTCTTGCAAGAAAAATCGAAATTTCACATAAAAGTATACAGATCGTGAAGCCATCATATAAAATACCTCTACAAAGTTTGAAGTGAATCGGTCAAACGGTTGTCAAGTTAGAGCGCGACATATGAAACGGACGGACAATCGGACATCGGTATACCATAATACGTCCGTCATTAGACGGGCGTATAAAAATACATGTAGATGCTTTACGTAATAAGATTTATGTATTGTGAAAAGCCGCTCTTAAACCCCTCTTACACCAGACGAACGAACGCCGAACGTATAAAAATAAATTATATCCGTTCGTCTCCGTTCATACATGTTTGTCGTCCGTTCTTTATCCGGTGAATACGGTACAAGTACGGTGATGTCCGTTTTACGGTGAAAAATTTTGAACATGTTCAAAACTTGGAACGGACATATACCGCACAAAATGTCCGGTGAATGTAGGGTAGGTTTACACTTTGTTCGGTTGTCATGCGTTGTATATACGCTATTCATTCGTTACTTGTCTGTCTTGCATTCGTTCATGTACGGTAGATTAAATTGGTGAAACGGACTTTTACCGAAGAGATAACAGATAAACCGTTCGATTTAAGGACTAACAGCGGAAACCAACCGAACGAGCACCGAATAAAATGATTTTATAAAAATATATGTTATGCAACGGCCAAAATTAACATGTAATAAAAAATAAGAATGGTCAAAGTATGCCACAATTAAAAGATAATAAGCACAAACTATAAAATATTTAAAAAAAAATAACAGCTAAGAACAGACAGAAATGCATGTATTTTCGACCTTATGGTTTCAACTATGAGGCAACCGGATGGAAAACCAAAATAATGGTCCTGCCAGAACGAGAGAAACTTGAACCACAGAAGAATAACAGAATTTATCTGGTTGCCTCTAGTTGGAGTCCATTAGGCCGATAATTTGAGCCATACTTTCTGTTCCTTTCTTCTGTTTTAAGCCAGTCTTTTATTATTTTTTACTTTGTATATTTTGTCTTTTTTACCTTTTGAATTACCTTTTACCATTTTCATTTTGCTAAAAACGAATTAATAACAATTTCTTATTGTGTGATCATCCAATAGAATACAATACCTTTTACAAGTTGCTTCTTTAATTTAGCAATTGCAAGACTTATGCAGTGTTTGTTTATATGAATTTATATTGTTACATTTTTTTTAAATAAACCCAAAACATCAAAATTAAGCAAAAATTGTCCGTTTTCTCGCCGAGTTAGAGCATCCGCTACTCTTAAGACTGCATAACTTTAATCCGGTCGTGAGTATCTTCACTGGAATTTTCGCCTTTGGTCGTTAGTGAAGGTTATCTGTTACCCCTCGACAGTTCTTTTCTTAGGTCATTCTCTTGTTTTTCTATTCGGTGTCATGTTTGGAAAATGAATTTAATTGGTCAATTTTCTGTGTAAAATAAGTTGTTGAGCGGCCAAAAGACACATGTTTAATATAGCAAAGATAACAGGAAACACTTACAATGGCCAAAAATTACAATCACATGCCCCAATCTATCAGGGGACTGCACAAGAAAAAAAAAAGACAAAAGTAGACAACAATAAGAACTCGGGATAGCCTTTTTGAATCATCGATTGTTTTGCATAGTAATTATTCAATTCGTTTTTACTCGGTCCTCGTACGGTACGTTTTCGTTAGCAATTTGTTTTACTCGGTACTCGTCCGGTATTTTACCGTTATAAATACGTTTTATTAGGTGCTCGTCCTGTAGGGTTTCGGTGTTTGTTCGATGCAAGTTTGGTTTATTCGGTACCAGGACTGTGCATGTACGGTGTACTTACTGTGTACCTTCGGGTTTTGTGCGTTTTCACTGTAATTCGTGAACGAGCAAAAATATTTTCCACCGTACAAAACCGTTCCTCATACGTTTGTGCTATACGGTGTAGTGTAAGAGCGGCTGAAAATCATTTTTGCACGGTGGTATATATTTTTTGTTCGTTTCACGATTTACAATGAAAATGCAAAAAAAATGCAAAAAAACCCGGAGGTATACAGTACATACAACGTACATACATAGTCCTGGCACCGAATTAACCGAACTCGCACCGAACTTACACCGGAACCCTACCGTACAAGCACCGAATGAAACGTATATATGTTAGCGGCAATAGGTGCAATTAGGCATTAAGCTTAAATCCTAGGTATTAAGTTAATGCCTAGTCATTAGACCTATTATTAACTCCAGGAAGATATGTATCGGGGAGACATTCGTTTCTTTTATTATCAAAAACACACTTCTAGTTTTATGTTGGTCTCATTTTTTTCCTTTTCTCTGGCGTACTTTTGTAAAGTTTCCAATTCTGTCGTTGTCTTTAGACCATTTTATTACTAACAGTTGGGGTTTCACTTACTTCAAGAAGAGAATCTACATCTGACAATAAGTCAAAATGATTTCCATTGTATTTTTACTTATAAATTATTCGTAAATTATTCATTGAATTTCACAAATTAATTATTTAATGTATTTGCAATTTTTTTTTCTATTTAAAAGAAATTTGCTTACAGATTTATTTGTTTTGATCGCAAATACTTTCAAAATGAGCATTTAGGCAATAAGAATAATTTTTACGAACAAAAACCAGGCATTAGACCTAAATCCTAGGTATTAAGCCAAATGCAAAACTCATTTTAGGCTTTAGTTCTAATGACTAGGCATTAACTTAATGCCTAGGATTTAAGCTTTATGCCTAATTTCACGTATTGCCGCTAACATATATGACGGTAACGTACTGGACGAGTACCAAATAAAACGGATTGTTAACGAAAACGCAATACGAGCACCGAGTAAAAACGAATTGATTTCTATGTGAAACTAACGATATTAAAAAAGGATGCCAGTGTCCATTGCCCTCCTAACAACTTATTTTATACAGATAATCACCTCGGCGTGCTTGACCAATTGAATTCATTTTCGCAAAATAGAAAGACAAGAGAATGACCGAAGAAAAGAAGTATCAGGTCACAGATAACCTTAATTTCTTCACTATCGACTCGAGGCCAAACTGCAAGTGAAGATACTCAAATCAGGTTAAAGTTATACAGTCTCTATATCAGCGGGTGTTTCTTTATATATATAACGTTTTGAAACGGCGAGAAAACGGACAGTTTTTTATTTTGGTGGTTTGGGTATATGTCAGAATAATGTTACAATATAAATACAATTAAACAAATACTCTGCATAACTGTCGTAATTACAACTTTAAAAAAAAGTAGTGTATATCACCTTCTTTTGGATGACCACATAAAAAGAAACCGTTGTTAATTTGTCTTAAGGGTGTAGTAAGGTGAAATTAAATAAATCTACCATTTTAAATTAATACCCTAAATGGAAAGAGCATCGATAAAGGAATACACCCAGCTAAAAATATTGATATGTAATGGGTCTTGTTTTCAAGATATTTCACATTTAAAAAAAAAATTGCAGGAAAAGCTGTCTTGGACTTTTATCTTTGAATAACATGGAAACATTATTGATTTCTTTCAAATGGAAGGAAAATCTACAATAAAATCTTGCTTACTGACCTAAAATGAGCAATTGAAGCTTTTGATGACTAGAAAATTGGGTGTTATGGGTAAAAATATTTTACATATCAATACTGGATAAAATCAGAGAAATTCGAATGACTTTTACAAATTTCAGAAACCTCACCTTACTACATCCTTAAGCAAAATTAGAATGGTTCAAGTAGGCCATATTTAAAAAGGTAAAAAAGGATAAAATATATAAAGTAAAAAAATAAAATCAGAAGAAAAGAACAGAAAGTATGGCTCAAATTATCGGTATTAAGGCTTCCAACTATGAAGCAACCACATAAATTCTGTTACTCTTTAGAAGTTCATGTTTCTCTCGTTCTGCCAAAACTCAGAGTTGAAGTCATTAGTCGAAAATATAGACCTTCTTTCTGTTCCTTTCTTGTAATTTTTAGCTGTTTTCTTTTTTATTATTGTTTTTAATATTTTATATTTTGTGCTTATTATCTTTTCATTGTGGCCTAATCTACAGTATATGAACGAATGCAAGACGGACAAGTAACGAGTGAATAACGTATATACAACGCATGAAAACAAAACGTACACCTACCGTACATTCAACGGATATTTTGTGCGGTATATGTCCGTTCCAAGATTTGAACATGTTCAAAATTTTTCAACGTACAAAATGAACATCACCATACTTGTACCGCATTCCCCGGATAAAAAACGGACGACAAACTTTTATGAAAGGAGACGAACGGATGTAATTTATTTTTTTACGTTCGGCGTTCATTTGGGTTATACGGTTTAGTGCTTTTCAAACGTTGAGGAATCTCGCGATAACTCCAGGTCAGCTTCTTGATAAGTTCGGTTCAACCGCATTCGGTTTTTGCAGAAGTACTCTGCAGGCCGAGATGGCCGTAGGGAAAGACATAAGGTGGGATTGTGCGGCCTGATAAACGCACTCGACGTGTTATAAAAAACCTACTCGGCTTGTTATGAAGAACATACGGTGTCTTGTTATGATGAACAAATACTGCCTGATTTCCCTTACCTCTACTGTTTGTATTTTCTATTTAATGTACCAAACTCTCATATCTATATTTGTGCCTTATAAACACTTTATCCAATTATTGCACTGATAAAATAACTAACAGAAAAACCTACAATGGCCGAAAAGCATAGTCACATGCCACAATGTACCAAGGAACTGCACAAGAAAAAAAACACGAATAAAAAAACAACAAAAGACGAACTTAAACAACGATAGAAACTTAGGACAGCCGCTAATGTATTACATATCTGTTTTGATCTATACAACACTTTCCTGTGATTTTGATTTTCTTATCTTTCATTGCGGACGTAGGTTTTCGAAAAAGGTACATTTTTCAAGCAGTACTATTTTAAAATGGATATACTTTCATTTTAAATGAAATAACTTGTAACAGTGGGTTAGTTACTCACAGTATGTAGCCTATACAGGAAGACATGGACTATCTTAAATTCGTATTTGTAGACATCTTAAGATACATACATGTAAGTCATCTGACTATTTGTTCTCTATCAGCTTTTACACGCTTTCGGTTAATGGACTTCCAAACGTTTTGGTTTGTTCTGCACTGATGAGACTTATGTTGTCGAAATGCCCATATGCAGACAATAAATTCACAGTCACTTCGGTATTTTGTTATTTTTTTTTAAATCTAGAGATGAAGAATATTTGAAAGTAGTGTCTTTGGCATTGTAGTGCCTACTTACCCTAAATAACTTTGATTTAGGTTAATGTTTAAAGAGATATGACAAAAACTGAGGCTTTGGACAATTACTTGTCTCTTTGACACATTCCCCGTTTCCCTTCTTTTTTTTCTATCAAATATTTTGATATTGTACGATTCTTATATTTATAGGGATGAAAGCGATCAATCCTTTTCTTGTATGATATTATATGTCCATATTTTTTTTCAAATTAGCATTCCTACATAATTTAATAGTTGTATATATCCTGTATGTATAAGATTATGATTCTCTTTATGTTTCGTAAATGTGGACTGTATTAATCTGTTGCAAAGAATCGTTTTTTTTTGTATGTGTTGAATTCTCGATTTTTTTAAATCTTGTATCAACAGTGTTTTCTCATCGCCAAAGGTTAGAATCTAATATTCTGCTGAAGTGAAATATACAGGTAAATCCTGCATTTTAATTGATTACCTTGACAGGGGATATGAGACCGAATCCCCATTGTAGCAAAATCACAATTTTTAAACGCTATTGATAGAAAAAATACACCACTTCTAGCCCCTCTAGCATATTAGCAACTGACGGCTCTGGGGATATAAAACACAGACAGGGGATATGTACCTGTATCCCTGTGAAGATTCCCGAATAACATATAATATCAACCTGACATATATCACTAGTGTGATTGTAATTTTTTGCTAAAAGGTAATTCGTTTAGGAATTACATTAAATTCATCAGTGCAAACTAAAAGTATGTAAAACAAAAAAGCACGATTATAAAATATGCCAAGTAGGCCAAAAATACACAAAGTTGTTATTTAAGTACTTGCCAATGATATTACATAGTAACACCAATTGTGTAACATAAATAAAAATGAAAGCCACAATAATTGACAGTCATCCTATTTGATGACACAACCAACTTACATGTTGTTTGAAAGGAATGTTTATTACGATTTCATGGTGTCGATTACAATTCTTGTTTTCCATCGTTTAAAAAGTCCCAATCTATAAAAATGCTATAAAACTATCTTATTACAAGGATTGGTAATATATCTTATTACATTGAAAACGCACATTGTATTGTCTTATGAGTCCTGTAAGTATGAAGTGGTGTTTTGTCCTCACATAATAAAATATAAAGTATGTCTGATGTGTCTCACGGGACAAAGACAGCAGCAATTCTTAACAGCTTGATCTTTTGATCGCGATGTGTTGCATTTTACTAAAATAAAAAGGGGAAAATTAAAAGGAAAATATAACTACATAAATCGAATACGGACACGGCCAAAACTCGTTTCAAGGGACTTAATATAAAATGAAGTAAAAGTACAACTCAATCTGAGGTTAATTCCCGAGATAGGAAATCGTAGATTAAATGTAATAACTAATTTCCCTGACGAATCTTACATAAAGCACGCATTGTGAGAAAAGAATCTGTATAAATACCAGGAAAATGGTTGTAAGAAGTAGACTAATCCTATGTTAAAGGATTTGTCCAAAAGTCGATCGACAACTTCAAAATATGAAGTTATTCTCTGTCTGACAAATTTAGATAAAAAATGTAACTTACATTCTTTACGTAATTTAGTGGATATCGACGAGATATTCTGAACGAATCCGTTAAGCTGGCTTTGGGTTCCAGTGACCTGAAAACTTTACCTATATACTAGCCTCTCACTGATACTGCCGATGTCTACTGAAATACATGACAACTCTTTACCAAACCCTTCGGAGAGTTTTGAGTTTGATTTTTCTTCCGTAGTGCGACAGTCTTTTACTAGCAGACTAGATTCCCGGCAGTTTAGCGGCGAGCACTCTTTGACCCTTCTTTCAAAATTACGTTTTGTCATATGCTTTTTCTTTTCCAAGATAGTGGTCATTGAGTTAGTAGTCAACCTGTATTGGGTTTTATTCGCATGTTTATGATACTATTGGGAAACGGGATAGAGAAAGGGGAGGCTTGGGTACCCATAAACCGGTTTAACCCTACCGCTTGCTTTTGCTAGTGCCGGTACCAAGTCCGGCTATCCCGAGTTCGTATCGTTATTAATGTTTGTTTCTTGTTTACACTATTGTCTTTCTGATGCAGTTCGCTTGTTAATTGTGGCATGTGATTATAGTTCCTGGCCATTGTAGGTGTTTACTGTTATCCTGTTTTTGTAACTATATATCGAAATCCAAACTTTTTAACAGAATTCTTATTAAAGTAGTCCTGTATACATATCAGCGGCATTGTTTATGTAACAAAAAATTAGATAATGAAAGGAGAGATGAGCACTATCAGTAAGACTGTCTCATTTGATTTTACTCTTTATCCCTTCGTTGATAATTGTTAAATGTATACGAAAAAGAAGATATAAAATAAATTTAATTTATTGAAAAACGACAAGTCCGATCATCAGTTAACTCTTATTTTAGTGTGTGTTCACATCTGTTAATTCATCTTCTAAACAGACCTTGTACAATTGCATTTGCCATAAAAGGAGCAGATGAATATACATGTATATTGAAATTATATGTTTCTGTTCGGTAAGTTTGTTATTACCCTAATTAATACTGGGATAAACTTTTCTTTTCACCATCTATGACCTTTCAAAAGCAACTGTTGTTGAGTTGCTTCCGGACACTGCAATGGAAGGGGAGATTTCGTGCGCCATTAAACAGGTATAGAACCACCACTTCATCCGAGATGCCTGTACCAAGTCAGAGGTATCATATTCTTCTGAACACACACATCATCATCACCATACAGCAATTTCGGTTTCTTTTGTCTTGCTCAAGTGATCACAGCCCTCTTCCTGGAATTACCTCCCTCTCAAATTTTGAAAATACATCTTAGGTTTCCGAATATTTTTTCATCCTTACTCCGTTATTTTTTTTAAAGTTATGTATCCCTTTATATCTTACGTAAACAAAGTTTTTGTTGTGGGAATTTTACTCAGTCTACAGATGGATTTCCACACACCAGGGGACATGGAATTATATAATTTTCAATCATATTTGGCCGCAAATGAAGTTAGTTTAAAAGGGACAAGTGATCATGAAAATGTGACATTTATATTCTTATCAGATGCGGGCAAATTTGCCACAAACATGTCTTGGATGTATATATTCCCGTTGAAATAAGCTCATTTGGGCAGTTTACTTTGGTTTCTACAGTCAAAATAGCAAGGGTTCGCTTTAAAACCAAAAAGGCCGAAATATGTCAAAATGATAAATAGAAATTCAGGAATAGAACAAATGTAAGCAATTTGTAGAATCTTGCTAAATTCATTCTGAGGTGTATAAACAGATATATTTGCAAAAAATGTATTTTTGGCCTGAGCATTTCAACCAAACATGGCTGATTGAAACAATTTTGATATGGCTGATATGCAAATTAGCAAAGTACCACTGATTCTGTCATATGTCACAAGCGAAATATCCCGGTAAAAATCTTGACTTTGCTTTGGCAAAATTCTATGCAATATTTAAAATGAATTTTTTCCATAAATTATCATTTAAATTATATTTCTATTCAGTTTATGTACTAAAAATAGCTATATCATTTCAAGTAAGTCTTCATAGATGAAAAAGAATTTTAAATGAAATGGCGCACTCGGGTATACACTCCGCATTTTATGATGTTACAAAAAAGGTACGTAACTCTTTGTGTTGTGAGCTTAAAGGTATCATACCCCCATTGATTTTTCCCTATTTGTCTTTGTTAAATTGGTCATTTTCTGAGAACCATAGCACATTTACTGTCGTTTCAAATAAAGCAAAACTTCTTACCTAATAAATTAGATATATTATGAGCCTCCACAAAAATTTTGAGGACATGTTTCATTGCATATAAGAAAATGCCCTCCACCGGAAGTATACTACAATCAAAAATCAACTTCCACTTTCACTGCCAACCCTTGAAATGGTCATGTCATTGTTTTTACCAAAAAATTTTTATCACAACTGACAGGAATAAAATAAAGATTTTTGGGGTACCTAAGATGTTCAGCTTTCAAACAGTATGCAGGTTAATTACATTGGATACAGAACTATTTCAATCATCCCATAGAAATATCCATACTCCATTGATAAGTACTATTTTAACATACAACCTTTGGCGGACGAATTTTCTTTTGGTGGTATGATACCTAAAGGGCCTCTTTTTTCTAATAAAATTAGCTTATATCATATATATATTTTCTTCTATGTTTTTCCAGTAATTCAGTAAAGTTTGATTAAGATCTGGTGAACACTTAAAGAGAAATTCACAAAATAATGAGACACTACATCGCGGTATCACAATCTGAAAATGAGACTTTTGTGATATGAGCCTATTGTCAGTGACTGAATGAATAAAATTTCAACAAGTGTCCTAAATGCAACTTGTTTGTGTTCAAAAGGCATGTGTGGCTTTCTTTTAGATGTTAGGCTTATTTTGTAAATAACTAGAAGTCATGGCCCCCTACCCCCGTCGCCACCCCTCCCACCTCAATATATCATTATTCTCCAAGTAATGTGTTTTTATTTTCAAATTCAAATTCAAAAGTTTATTGTCATTAAACATTTAAAGTTTGTGGCATAAAACTGCACTGAGATCAGTTTGATTTAATATTTAGAATCAAACTATTAGATAAGTTTGCAGATATGAAGGATGAGGTCCATCAAATTGTTAAAAGCTAGTCAAACAACGCAGTAGAATACCGAAGGAACAAGGGAAGCGATGACTACAAAAATCGAAGTCCAAAGACATGGCAAAAACGGTAAACAGATAAAAACAAAGACAAAACAAGGACGTGAGACAGCTACAATGCACGGAAATAAAAAGATAACATTAAGAACTAAGGCACTCATAGTGTGAACTCCCATGAAAACCGGGAGTGACATCAGGTGCTCCGGAAGGGTAAGCATGTCTTGCCCCGCTAGCGACACCCGTCACACTATCAGTAAGGCATAAAGTGTTTAGAAAGGTCTGTGTGGTAGCGGATTGGTTAATGTCATTTTCTATCCCTTAGACAAAAACCAATGAAATTCCTGATACATGTTACTTCTCTTACCCTGAAACATTATCATAGTGAAATTTTGAAAAGGTTTTTGTAAATCTCTATAGTATGAAAACAATCACAAGGACAAATCGGTAGCACAAACATCACTCACGAAGACAAAACTAAAATGTTACAGTATGATATACAAGACAACACCAAAAACTAAAGAACTGACAGTGTGAACTCCCATAAAAACCGGGAGTGACATCAGGTGCTCCGGATGGGTAAGCATGTCCTGCTCCGCTAGCGGCACCCGTCACACTATCAGTGAGTCAATCCAGGGTTGAGTCAAATCCGATTATGTCAAATCCGTGAAGACGTGAAATCTAGCTGAAAATGTCCGTTTTCATTTGGGACACAGACACGTCATATCTGTCAATGATGTCATGGTGACGGCCATAGAATTTCTGAAGGGATGAAAGTAACAAAGGCTGAACAAAGGCTGAACAAATCCCTGACTAAGCAGCTTTTGGGACAGTGTTTTTGCTCTAACTAAAAAGTCAAATTGTATATTTTGAAGTTTGGCCATATTTAAAATATTAAGCTGGTCAAATATAAGTTTCCTAAAATCTAGACAAAATCTGAAAAAATGCTGATATTATTCATTGTTCAACAATGACGGATAAAAAAATGTGACACAAAGGTGGTTTAATGCAACAGAAAGGGTCAGTTCATTTACATAAATTGTTATTTTAGGCCACTCATTTTAAAATTTCTTTTAATCATTCAGAACTATCCTCATTCTACAACCTAAAATAGCCTATATTTCCCACTAGAATAGATTTCAAGTTCTCTTTTTTTGCTGATAAATTACATGCACTATATATCCTTGGTTTATATGCCATATTATAAGAAATTCTGTTAAAAATACTTTGATAGTTTGAAAATTAGTATCACTACATCCCTCGGCTAATACCGTCAAAACTGAACATTATGAAAATGCAAAATCAAGGTATGAAATTTCAATAACTTGAATTTGTTCGCTATTTATTGCTTAAACACCGTGTATACTGTATTTTGCAGTGAGCAGAATGCAATTAACTGTGGAAAAATAAAATTTACAGTCATTCTGGTAAGGATATATCAGGTCTTGTCCTTTTTTCTGACAAAATTCCATCGCACCAATGTTTCAGCTCCACTGTGATGATTAAAAGTTTTTAAGATAAAATTTGGCTAAAAAATGTGAATTTGGACCTAACTTGATGGTTTTGTACCAAAATAAACAAGACAGAGGCAAATTCTAATTTTTGAGATTTTTCAATTAAAGGTATCATACCACCATTGATTTTTCCCTATTTGTCTTTGTTAAATTGGTCATTTTCTGAGAACCATAGCACATTTACTGTCGTTTCAAATAAAGCGAAACTTCTTACCTAATAAATTAGATATATTATGAGCCTCCACAAAAATTTTGAGGACATGTTTCATTGCATATAAGAAAATGCCCTCCACCGGAAGTATACTACTATCAAAAATCAACTTCCACTTTTACTGCCAACCCGTGAAATGGTCATGTCATTGTTTTTACCAAAATAAATTTATCACAACTGATAGGAATAAAATAAAGATTTTTTTGGGTACCTAAAATGTTCAGCTTTCAAACAATATGCAGGTTAATTACATTGGATACAGATCTGTTTCAATCATCCCATAGCAATATCCGTACTCCATTGATAAGTACTATTTTAACATACAACCTTTGGCGGACGAATTTCCTTTTGGTGGTATGATACCTGAACTCCTTTGGAAGAAATAGTATAAACATTGTCATTATATTTCTTCTTTTGGGAAATCTGTTATATAACATTTAGTCTGTTAGGAACAAATGCTGTAATATTTGATATTCTATAATATTTTATCCTTTTGGAACAGATGTCATGATGGAACATCTGTTCTGTGACAGTGTAAACAGGCGATTGGTGACAACATTTCTATGTGCATTTTAGTATATTTTAGAGAGAATACAGTGAGAAATGGAATCAAACTCCAGTGAAAGTGTGAGGCGTAAGATTTGGGACTTGGCAAGCTTCTAGACTAGGATTCTTACCTTTTGGTGTCTGCAATTCTCTTGCCTTGCACTTTCACGTGTGTTAGAGTCTATTAGTCTATCTCGTTAATAAAATATAAAAGAGTATGTCACACCGTTCTTTATATTCGGCAATATATTCAATTTTAGTGAATTTATGTATTCGATGCTAAAAACGTATTTTTTCTATTTATTTTATTTTTATATCAATTCCGAAAAGGATACGATAAAAATCTTTAATTAAGCTTTTTGCCCGATCGTCGGTAACTACATCAGTTATAACATTACTATAAAAAAATCTACTTTTGGATGCCACTAAACCCAAAATTAATGTGAACAAGCCCTTCATCATTAAACTATCAGTCACTTGACTTAAGTGGCTACCTGTCGATTGTCGTATTTTGTAAATAGAAATATAACGATAGCTTGTAAAAAATAGAAACTACCCAGATTTAAAATGGCGTTCTTTAAAATGTACAACTTTGTGTGTCTTGTCCTTTTTCTAGTTAGTTTACTTTATGTCTATAGGAGTCTAGGATGATGTTTATTTCGCTGGAGTTGATTGCTCTTTGTTCAGGGGCCAACTTCGACCTGCCGTTGGGTGTTGGGTTTTCTCACCGTTCATTGAAGATCTTATGGTGGCTTTGAGTTGTTATTACTCCCCTTTGGGTCGTTGTCTCTTTGACACATTCCCCGTTTCCCTTCTTTTTTTCTAACTATGTGCTTATTCTAAATAAATTTATCTTTCTTTCGGTATAATTTTTATTAGAATTAGAAGAGGTTCAGTCTCGTCAATTATTCTAAAATTTCAAATATTTTCACAAGTATTCCCTATTTAAGGCATTGTAAATGTCGTATTTTCTGTGAAATATCCCCTTTTTAGAGCCGAATAATGAGAGAACTAATACACTTTAATATACTAATTTGTACAACTATTTGGTGAAAACAGATAAAATGGACTATTCGTCGGTGCAATTCTTTTCACTTCAGATAAAGATCTTCTCTTGTCAAAATCGATTTGAAAATCGTCATTTTCACTGATTCTACACTAGACACCAGACAATATGGCGACAGCTAGATTGTGATGACCCAACAACATTAATTGTCAATCATGTTTGTTAATATTTTCAAAAACAAATACTTTTAAAAATAACCCATTTATAACTGTTTAAAATTTTAAAAAAAATAGTTTTGAATAGAGCGGACTGTTTATAGTTTAATTGTTCTAGTTGTGTAGTCAACGACTATATAAATTGCATTTTGAAGCAATTGCTTATTTTTGTTACGTGTGCTCCCGATTATCATTTTATGATAATGCTTAAGATGGGTTGTTCTTTTATTTGTTATTTTTGTCGCTGAAATGATAATGTCGCTGAAATGAAAAAAGTGGGAAATGTCGCTGAATTTATCATCTCCGTGGATGGGAACATGAAAACGAATTATTTGTGCATGTGGATTTTTTTTTCACTGTATTTTTATGCAAAGAAAAAGTAACATTTATAAACATTTCAAAAAATAGTCTTAAGTCAAGCAAAGATATACGAAAACACATAGTTACTGTCAATTAAGTATGTCCATTTGGAAGACATCAGTAGTTATAAGACAATAAATCAATGCATTTTATATATTCATGGTAAGACCGTTACTCCATTTGAAGCATGGATCTAGGTTATGCTGTCGACATGTTTTGTATTTTCCACCAAAACCAGCTTAAAATTAATATATACTACACTTGTATTTTTTTTTAGATATTAGCAGTTGAACATGGCTGTATATTTCCTTTTTCTACATTTTGCCATGTGAGACTTTTATTTACGTTTTTCTTTAATTCTTTCTCCATTTATTTATTATTATTTTTTTTGCATTTCCTTAAAGAAAAAAAATGGAAAATAAATCAAGATACAGGTACACAAAGGTTAATTACAGGTGACATTTAATTACTATAAAAACAAATTAAACATCAAAGGAATTGCTATGTGGGAATAGAAGGAATAGTGAATTTTAAAAAGTGGGAATAGGTGGAAGACACCACTTGTTTTACAGTTAGGGTCATAAATCATTCTTTGGTCACTTTAAAATAATAATATACAAAAATCGTCAATATTAGTAACTTCCTTCGAGTTCAGTAATTTTTAAAATAAGAACAAATTATCAGACTATAGAGAGGATATTTCATTTGGGTTGATAACAACACGTGTTATTGAGAAAAAAATGAAGAAAAAAATCTTTATTCAAAATTAGTCTTTTGTTTTGTCTTGTGTCTTCTACATCTATTAAAATGATGCTTTTCACGTACGTTATCAATATCGGCGCAACATGCATAAGAGTAGAGAAGCAAAAGTAAGACAATAAATTTGTCGGGCTGGCCATAATTCACATTCTAAACTGCCTAGTTACTTTTCAAAAGAAAAAAAGAAAGAAAATATGTTAGTGTATTATACAAAGACGAATGGGGCAAGAAGTGAGGTCAGTAGATTCTTTAATTTCGTAAATTTGGCATATATTTAAATGTACTGCATCCTCTAGAGTGACGTCGAACTGTATATCAGTCCCAAGTTGGGCCTTGTTACATTTTTCTTGTTTGAACGGCTATTCATATCAATATAAGAAAATTCACACTAAAGAGAATTGTCTGCAACTTGCCAGTGCCTTATCAAAAGCATATATGACATGTTAGGATATAAGGGGGCAGGCAAAATATTGTACTGTTGCGGCTTCTTTATGAAACTAGCAAATGAGACATTTTTATGTTAACAAAATGTAACTTCTTGACAGCGTATTGAGTGAAATTTCTATTTTTTCAAAGCCTTAATTTTTATTGATCGAATTATTTATATATAGGCATTTCATCAACGCAACATCCAAATTAACTTTTGCAAGTCAAAGGCTTTACAGATCCTTTTGTCAAATATATAAGATGCATACCTTTAAAACAGGTGTGTATTCAACGTAAACTGCAACATCTTTAAATAAATCTTTCAAAGTATTGAAACACTAATTTTACGTTGTAATCTTTTTTTATTTCGATAATGAAATAGATTTTTTTCTTTTTTTAGTATGTATATGTTTTTTTTTTTTTTTTTTTTTTTTTTTTTTNCGTTTTTCTTTTTTACTTAATTGCTATTTGAATAATGTTTTCTTTGATTTTTTTTTCCTTTCATTTATTTTTATGTTTTGATTTTAATAAACATCACTATGTCAGAGTAAATATGATACTGTACAGTCTAGCCCGTTATCATTGCGTGATATAGAAACTGAAAACAACATAGATTTAAAAGAATGTTAAGAATCTTTTACGCAAAATAAGCAAAAATATATGTCGAACGGCGGTTTTTTTGAAAATGCAATAATAAACTTTTGTCATATCGTTAGTGATCGTTGTTGACATACGCCTTATAGCTGTACTCGTTGGCTATAACTTGATGTCAGTACACAGAGCACCCTCTGCACAATGTCACGTGACCCTCCATGACTAGATATTTTGTGAATAAAATACTTTTTTTGCAACAATGAATTAAAAATACAATAAAACGAAATATGTCATGTGTGTCAGAACTATATAAGGAATTAATATTCTCTTTTCCATAATTTTGCGGACTTTCACTTTAATACCGAAAACAGATTCCGAGGAAAACGCAGTTGTCATAGAAACACATTTTTAAGTAAGTTAGTTCGATAGTGTGTCAATTTGATAGATACAAAATGCGAACAATACCACTACAAACATCTGTTACTGATAGGCATTTCGTATAATGACCTTGACCATATATATCTTGGAATTGTAAGAGACATTTTGGGCGTTACATGTATGTCACTTTTTACGTATGAAATAAGCAATGAAGGGATATGGAGTAAATGCAACCGAGACAAAGTATCTACATATACGTGGTAAAACAAATCAATGGAACGTTTTTATTGTTGTTATTCATCTCCAAAGTACATATTTTATGTTTTCTGTAAGGAGGTGAAATATTGTTATTGATGGAAAATGTGTATCGCTTATTTTGTTGGCTAGTATTGGTGAAAAATAAAATAAATGGACCTTCAAAGCAAGCTGTAATGTTGTTAAAAGAAGCGAATATAACATCTTAAAGGTTCATTATTATATTCATATTAAAAATAAGAAAGAACAAAATTGGGGACCCAGTTTTTATATTATCAATTTTTTTTATACAAAGTCACGCACCACTTGTGCTTCAAAGATTTAAAATAAGAAAAAAAAAGAAACATTTTTGCCATTGTCGGTTCATTTCGATAAAAAATGAATTTATTTAAATAATACATACTGCCCAGGGTCTAAAATGTTTTTGTCATAAATCTACTGTTTGTCATTCAGACCAGTGGGTTCAAAGGGCCTAGTTTGAATAAAAGTGATTATCTGTATAAACGTTCGCCCATTTTTCTGACATCCGTGTACATTGACAAACACTGATCTTCCTGTCTTGTAGACAGGGATTTGACAACCTAAAAGGGTTGCCAGCTGCACAGTTTCAATCACTACGGGTATAGCCAATGTGTTCTGCAAATAGACATATATAAGTTAATGGCCTTCACTCCTATTGTTAGGTTCTGACTTACTTTAGACTTTTATTTATAATAACTGGTTACCCATTCTATGTAGTGAGGGCTTAGGGAAACAGAAAAGTCTAATGTGAATTACATGTTAACAGAATTACTTTCCAGAAAATCGAAGAGAAAATCACATGAAGCAACAGTAGCCAATATTTTTGAAACAGATAATTTTTTTGAAGTGAAATGTTTTTAAGTGACTGGCAATTGATTTCATGGTGCGTAAGTAAAGTTTATGATAACAGTATGAAAGAACATATATTATCAGAAGATTCTCAAAATATATAAATCGAGACGTAATCCCTTAAGTGTAATTATTATCTATCTATGTGAATAAAACTGACCTCCTTTGCACTTTTGAATATATTTATTCGTCCACATCCACGAAAGATAACTCTAGCAAAGAGATTAATTCGGGAGTGCAGACCATGAACTTGTATATCACCAATTGATCTCCTAGCTGGCTTAATTTTTGCAACGTATAACTTGTCACACTGCACACATCTTGTAGCATATACCAGATATCAGATATGAAAGTGTTCTCGTGTTAAATTCGTTCGAAGTGAAGACTTTCATCTATATTGACAAAACTGGTGGCCTATCCCGTTTGTATTATGAAAGCAAATTTAACGTTAAAGAATCACAAATTCTGCAATTATCATTTATCGTTTCTGTTGTTTGTACACATTTAAGACATCACATTTCTTATTGAATGGTTCTCCGGAAAATTGATAATTGTGTTTTAGAAAAAAAATGAATCCTGTCTTGCCGGTGATTATTTCACTTATACATGTTTTCACTAGAATACACATGAGTCGTTTTTATATTTTATGTAAAATACATGACTACTTGTTACATGATTTTTGTTTAAAAATAACTTGATGAAACTTATTGCCTGAAAATCTCCGTCAACATTTGAAATACATTGACAAGCTTATCGAAGCATACAAGTAGAATAGGGAAAAACTTTTAAACTTATAAAAATTAATCAAAAACAGCAATAAGAAATAACATTAACGAAGACAAAACAATGAAACGCTTTTGTATTATCATTTTTTACAATATTTGTTTTTTTTTTAACTTGCAAATTATTATATGTCGAATAAAATTCAAAATAATTATCTTCGGAGCAACGTTAGTAGGACAATTCAAATTATTGTAATTTTGTTATATATGTAATTGTCCTTCTTCAAAAAAAAAAAAAAACAAAAAAAAAAAAAAAAAAAAAAAAAAAAAAAACAAACAAACAAACAAACAAATGTCGACACCAGATGTCAGGAATTTGTAAAAAGTAAGCTGGTTTAATCAGTCAATGCATTAATTCAGTTCATATCATATTTACTTTCTTTGAGAACATCGAATAAATAAGATTTTGTTGCAACATTTAATACTTTGGAAATCAAACCATGTGATGTGCATTTGTAATACCTTGTTTGTAAAGTTTGATAACGAAAGTCTAGGAATCTGTGAGATTTAAAAGCGTATTGCAACATTAACTTTGGCATCAAAGCTTTCATGTCTAATCATACAATATGATTTTTGTAATGACAAAGTTCGTAAAGTTTGACAACAAAGCTCGGGAATTAAACTTTGTCAGCCATTTAACAAAAGATTATAATATCAAAGCTTTAATGTCTAACAATGTCATGTTTTTGTAACGACCGTGTTTGTAAAGTTTGACAACAAAGCTTGGAAATTTAACGTTTTCAGCCATTTGGAAAAAGTTTATCATGGGATGTTAAAAGTTTCACGCTTGAATTTTCAAAGTTCTGAGGTTTCCAAGACCAATATGATATATTCAATTTTATGCTAAATTTCATATCAAAGTTTAGTATATTAGTTCGCTTGAATTCCGGTATCCGTATATGATACAACAATTCCAGTATGCACATGAGGAGAAAAAGCATTGATTGCCTGATTTGTTCTCAGAAATAAATTACAAGTACAGAAGGATACTATAGAGAGACATAACAAGATCCGGCACCATAAATAAAGCTTTCTTCTCGTCAGATAACATAGGATTTATCTTAATTAAACTAACGAAGATATTATCTGGGGACTATTTTGTAGAGCAAAAATTGTCATGAGCTAAACATAGTGATTCTATTTGGAACCTTACAATATATTTTACGAAAGGATATGGAGTAAATGGACATGAGACCATAACACATATGTTAACTCCAACTGCAATAATTTTAATGAGCTGTATGGCCATTTCGGAAATTAATTCCTCATCAGCAGCACTAGAACCAAAACAAAGGAAATCCATAATTTCAAAAAATGTTTAAACTGTATAAATCCAAACGAAATCCGAATAATCAGTTATATCAAATATAGCTAAGGACAAAACTACGATGGAGGGAGTTAATCCTTAGGTTTTAGAATTTACATAAATTTAGATAATAGTAATTGTACAAAGTGTACAAATGAGATATTATCTCATGTACAAGTACACCATATCTAAGAAAAATAAAGAGCATACATCTCTACCACGGGGAATTGTTTTACCAACTCCACACTGCAATAAAAGACAAACTCCTGTATTAAATATTTTACGAAAGGATATGGAGTAAATGGACATGTAAAAATATCTAATTTTTGTAAATCTTGTTGAAACTAAGGAGTATCTCCCTCATGCAAGGCTCTGTCCTTAGCTGATTTTGGCTTTACATTTAGATCATTTTTAATTTTGTTCTCTTTCAGTTTTTAAACATCTTTGACTTGATGGTCTTCAAACGTTTCTGAGATTTTATCTGCACTGAAGAGACATAAGTTGTCGAAATGCACATATGCAGAATCGAAATTCACAATAACTTCGGTATTTAGTTATTTGATGTCAGAAGTCTTAATGTAAAGAACTAAACCAAAAATATACCCAATGTTAAGTAAATCTGATCGAAAAGAAATTAATTAAGTAACGGCATATTTTATTCTGTCTGGGATGTATAGAGGGGATTATGGGTGTAAACCAAGTTGCTTATCTACAGAATACATGTACGTCAATATATTCTATACGTGGAAATGAAACTGATTACGTCTGCTGGTTGGGAAGGAATGTAGTTATAATGAAACTGTAGGAGACTGATTTATTAATTTTAAGAACCTGAAACATGTACATTTAAAATGTCAATTTACAAAGCC
This sequence comes from Modiolus philippinarum, assembly GCA_002080025.1. Lineage (NCBI taxonomy): Eukaryota > Metazoa > Mollusca > Bivalvia > Mytilida > Modiolidae > Modiolus > Modiolus philippinarum. Next base: position 76,388 of record MJUU01034782.1, read on the forward strand.
TCGATCAACGATGAAAATTCGATATGTGAAGCATATACCAAATACATAGAATAATTCTCTATACATTGAAGACAAACTGTATTGAGGAACTCCGCTAATTATGAAGAATAAAGACAACTTCTGCATGTTTCGAGGAAGAACTGCATGTTTCGAGGAAGAACCGAATGTTTGAGGTGTATAGACAGCTAATTTACTTGTGCTACGGATTCTTACCCCTTTTAAATCGTAAACAAAAACTTGTTGTTCCAACACCTTTAATTCTTTCTTCTTTTTGAATTAAGTTGTTCTTGTCATGATGTAGCTGAAATATTGCTTATTAGATGAAAACCACTTACAAGTTCTTTAATCCATGTATTTTTTCATAATAAGTAGGGGTTTCAGTGTAAATAATAAAAAAAAAACCGTAGGTACTGTAGGTTTAGTTTCTACATATGTCAATTTCGACAACCAATGCTTCTTCAGTGCAAATAAAATTAAAGACTTGCAATCCATAAACCGATATATATATAATACAGCTGATGGACAATGAACTACCATTATGATATATAGTGAAAGACCACAATCGGTTATGGAAAAGAAAGGATGAAAATCCTTATATTGAACAAAATTGTATGTTTTCAAATAAAATTTATTTTCGGGCCAGCACCGACGTTCTAGCTACTGGGTTGGTAAATACTCTCAGTTTACCAGCAGTAGTCTCGGCACAGTGGTAGCAAATAACAAAAAACTGAAGTTGCTCTGAATTTAGTTTCTGAATATGGCCAAATGGCCATTTCGTCAACTAATGCCTAATTAGTGCAAATCAAATAAAAGACTTTGAAATCCATAGCATTTAAATTTTCCACGGTATTAACCACCTCTATACCAACTTCCTAATTCATAAAAAGAAACTTGTACAATACTTGTCACCACTACCAAACCCCTAGCTCAACACCATCATTTAAAATATGGGATAAAACAGGATTTTTCTGTTGACATCAAAAGTGTGATATGCTGAATTTGCAGAATTTGAAACATGTAAACATTATTGTTCAATGATTAAAGACATTTAGGAATGAAAATTTGAAGGTAAAAAAAGAAAACATCATAAAGAGGGCAACTGTGAATTTGGTTTGAACAACTTATATCTTTTCAGGGCAAATCAAATTAACACGTTAAGAATAACAAAATGCCGAAGAATATAGAAATCAATAAATAGAAATGTCACAGAAGAAACATTACCAATAGAATCAAATACACAGGCAAACGAATACCGAAGCAAGAACGAAGAAAGGGGAAATTCTAAAATCATAAATCCAAAATCACGGCAATTCACAGCAAACACGAATTGAGACAGTATGACAAAGACACAACAAATAAATAAAAATGAACAAGAACGCAACATAATAAAAGCACTAGCAGTGTGAATAAATAGAAAAATAGAAAAAGCAAAGTGTGGACATAAAATGAAACGTTAGTTTTTATCATTTTTTATAATGATATAAGCCAATTGAAAAAGAAAATGTGAGGTTACAAAAAAAATATATAACCTAACACTGTGAATTCAGTTTCTCTATATTGCCATTTCGACAACTCATGTCCCATCAGTGCAGATCCAATAAAAACGTTTGGAAATCAATAAATCGTAATATGACAAAGAAAGCAAATACCCGTAGGATCAATTAAATAAAGGAAATTGTGAATATTAAATGATTACTTCGCTTTTTAGTAGAGAAAATTCTTGCACAAAATTCATACTGACTCACATTTAACAAAACATTGCAGCCTGCGGTCGGTAAAACTTAGCAGAAATGAAGCCTTGACTAACGTAGAAAGTCCTTATATCGGTTATCCCACAAAATACGTACAAAACAATGTTGTAACGTTAAAATACGTACAAACACAGTGTTAAAGCTCCGTTTACGTATACATCAGGAAGAATAATGAACGACATTTACATTGTATATACATTTTCCTTTTAATGCTGTTGTTTAAGTAAATAATAGTTTAAAACGTTATGGTCAAGCAATATTCTTTATGTTTGACTTTGTTTGTCAACATACATATTGTCATCGTCATGTAATGAATGGACACTGTCACTTTTCATCAGCCCTGCATTTTCCGCTACAGTCATGGTGGTCAATTCATATTTTTCGTTTTTGTGACATTTTTTACCGTTTTTCTTTTTGGCGCTGGCTTTTGTGAACATACTATTTTCATTAATCAGACATTTATTGATATCGGCTGGAGTAGCACATTTGAATGCTTTAGCGAAACTTTTTCTGAAATTTTCGCTCAGGAATGCATACAGTAATGGGTTAAGCATACTATTTGCAAAAGTTAATACAGTAAAAGCATTAAATAAATACATCCCCACCTTTGATGGCACTGTTCCTCTCGGCTGAAATGTCAGGTGAACTTGAAAAACCCAATGTGGTAGCCAACAGATTATATATACAGATATAACAGTTAACACCATTCTAGTAACTTTTCGATGAGAACGTTTCTTCTCTTTTGATTTTTTTACTGGACCTACAGTTTTCAGTCTTACTATCACGGATAGATAAAATACGGATATCATTGAAACTGGAATGGCGAAACCAAGTAAAAATGTATACCATGTAAATGCTTTTTCAGGTGTTATCAGCTGGTTATTCGGCCATTTTATCGTGCATGTCTTCCACTCGTCATTTTTTCTATGCTTTACAGTATTGGAGTAAAGAATAATCGGGAGCATAACGAGAAATGACACTGTCCATATACATAAACATGAAAAGAATGCTATGTTTGTAGTTCGATATCTCCCGGATCTTATCGGATGACACACTGCTAGATATCGGTCACCACTCAATGCTGTCAATGTGAAAACACTAGTTACGAAATTTATTGAATACAACACAAAAAATATTTTACACATGGCTGTTTCAAATATCCAGTGCTCCAGAATAGTTGTTGTAATTAAAAATGGCAAACTGATTAAGAATAGCACGTCCGAAATAGCAAGATTCAAAATATACAAGTTTGTTACAGTTTTCATTTTGGCAAACCTTGTAACAACATAAATCACCAAAATATTTCCAACCAGTCCTGCTAGACATATTATTGAATAAGACGAAACAAGAAATACAGTCATGGCTGCTTTGTTAATGGCTTCAAACGGACGATGTGTTCCATTTTCATATTCATCCGTAAAATTCTCGTCACAGTATTCTGATCTTGAAATATTGTTTTCCATTCTATTCCAAGTATAAGTTACTCAAATAATTAATCTTTTCCTTGTTGACTTTTACAATAGACTTCAAATGAAAACTTCGACAAGTATTCCGTTTCAATTATAAATGAGAAAAAACAATAAGTTCTTACCAATATGATAAATGAAGTAATATATCCAAACAAGAGCCTGTATGCCTCATGACAAGTTTATATATTGGTCTTAATTTCCGAAGAGTGGATTATTTCCAGTATATTCATCAACCAATCAGCTATTACATCCGTCCTCTATTAACGTCTCTATGGCAGGTAAGTGTTTTAGTTAGAAAATATAATGGTTCATTCGATATCATAACAAAGTAAGGCGATTCCACTTTATCTGCTCCTTCAATGTTTGTCGGAAACAATTTAGCGGATAATTACAAAAAATTCCTTCATAGAGAAATCAATGTGTGACACTATATAGCTTGATACAAACAAAAAGCTTTTTAGGTTATAGCTCAATATATATTTTGGTGTTAAACATTCATTTACTGTATGGCTTTAACCCACCTTTTGTTTTGTTAATTATTTATAGTATTATTTATCTTTATGAAAAGAAAATGTAGAGTAAAATGAACAATTGTAATATACTGAACTAGTGTAAGTAAAAAATTAATACTGAACTAACTGTAAATTTAGTATCTGAATATGGCAATTTCGACAACTCATGTCTCTTCCGTGCATATACAATCTAAACACATGGAAGGACATAAATTCAAAGATAATTGAAAACATAGAGAACAAATAGCCTTTTTAATGCGACAGTTTTGATTGGTCAGAACTGACCGTCAATTCAACCATCTACACACCTGTGACAGGCTTGGTTCCCTGTTTAGTCTGACTCCTTGTATGGTTACAAATACAAAAGTTAAAAATAGAACATTAAATCGTTTAATTGCATTACGGGTCGCCTTTAAACTTCATTTTGACACCCTCGGGTATTCAGATAAATTTACTGTTATTGCTTTAATATGATCGAAACGGAAATCAAAAATCAGCTAAGGACAGAGCTTTGCAAACCAAATTTATAAAAAAAGAGATAATGAAAGTTTGCAAATAAAATCGGGTCAGCACCGACTCCTGGGCTGGTGAATACCCTCGGGGACTAACAGTCCATAAGCAGAGGAATCGGTCCAGTGGTAACAAATAACTAAATACCCAACTTACTGTAAATTATTTCTGTATGTGGCCATTTCGACCACTAATATCTCTTCAGTGCAGATAAAATCAAAATATTTGGAAGACCATAAATTCAATGATGTTTAAAAACTGATAGAGACCAAATAACCAATATGATACATAAAGGAAGGCCACAATCAGCTAAAGACAGAGCTTTGCATGATGGAGATACTCATTACTTTCAACAACGTTTACAAAGATTTCGATGTTGCAAGTTTCCAAATACAATTGGCTTTCGGGTCAGCACTGAAGTACTGACTTCTGGGCTGATAAAAGCAGTTCACCAGCCGAGGCATCGACCCAGTGGTAACAAATAACTAAATACTGAACTTACTGTATATTTATTTTATGCACATTGCCATTTCGACAGCTTATGACAAATCTAAACTTTTTAATGTAAACATCTAAAATTCAGTGTAAAATAACTATACACTGAACTTGCAGTACATGTAAATCAACATAACCTTTTAACATAAGAAACGCTTCCTAAATTTATATGAAAAAATGTATAGATATAATAATCCCTTTTTTATCAGTAATAAGAATAAGAAATATAACTTTTACACACAAATTGTGCAATATATCACAATTCAAAAACATAAAACAACAAAAAATGCTTAAAACATAAACATGAAACATTAATCCTCCTTAAGAAATGCAATGCCAACCATTTGTTAGTTTTGGTAGCTCTGGAGAATGCTATGTTTTACAGTATATTATTCGTCAATTATCATCTTAGATCTTTATTTCATTTTACCGAATAATGGCGTAGTAAATAAATAATATATATAAGTTACGGTGAATTTAGTTTCTGCAAATGTCCATTACCATAACTGATGTCCCATTAATGCAGATAATGTCAAAATATCAGCATGATCAAAAACAGAAGTACAAAAACTGACAAAGAAGAAAGTGACTAATTTGTCTACAGAAAGCCAGAATCAGCTAAATAACATGTCGTGTGAAATCAATAGTTCAAAAACTATTGAAGATCTTATGGTTGCTTTGAGTTGTTATTACTCCCCTTTGGGTCGTTGTATCTTTGACACATTCCCCGTTTCCCTTCTTTATCCTACTACATGTGTTCCATAGAGCCAATAGATATGTATACCTTTGTCTTTCTTAAGTCACCAGTATACTTAAAATTAAGTTATAAACGGCCTTTATTAAGATACTATCTATTCTATTATATGGAAGAGTATATTCGTCACTCCTTATTATTAATTACGCCTTAATTTTGTATTATTTTTAAGGAATTAATGCTTTATATAGTGATAATTAAGGGTTATTAAGTAATGATTATGTCATTGTTAATTGTAATCTTTGTTAAATTTTCTTTGGCTCAATTAAATTAAAATGTTGATAGTTATTATAATTGTAACGGTCATTCAATTAATTATACTTATTCCTTATAAATAGTAAACAAATGTTATTTAGAAAACAGTTACTGCTTTATAAGATCATATCCTGTTATTAATTAATCTTGTTTAATGACTTATAACGTATACATGGCAATATTTATTGCCAGTTTAATCAAAGGGGTTGGAGTTTTGGAATGGGGACTGGGAGATTCCTTTAAAAAAAGAAAATAAATAAAAATACGTGTGTTATCTTTTTTCCACCGCTCCCACCGTAGCAGCAATACACTACCGTTGAATTTCCAAGATGAGCACGCGAGCAGCAAAAATGAGCAGAGAAATGAGCAGCGTGAGCAGCGAAATGAGCAAATGATAAAAACACGCTGAATTTTCGAGATGAGCACATGAGCAGCGAAAATAAGCAAGTGAGCAGTGAAATGAGCAAGTGAGCCTATTCGCAAAACAGCGAATTTGGCGCTTTTCCCACCACAACATTTCACCACCACTCCCACTAACACTTAGCAACATTTAATTCCCGAGATGAGCACACGAGCAGAGCAGCTATAAATAGCAAGTGAGCAGAGAAATAAGCAGCGTGAGCAACGAAATAAACACGTAAGCATACTCAGAAACAGCGGTATTACCACTTTCGTCACCTCTCCCACTGCTACAGCAGAAATTTCCGAGATGAGCACGCGAGCAGCGAAATGAGGACGTGAGCAGTGAAATGATCAAGTGAGCAGCGACATTCCCAATCTTCTCTGACCGTATATAAAGCCTTGTTCGTTGAAATATATATTTTGTTTATTGAGTTAAAGTCCACTCAACTGGATGTTGATTACTTCTACTTCTACCGATTCGTGATCACAGTCATCAGATTGACTATTCTATCACTTTAGTTGATTGCGCCGCCGCGAGACCGATAGGTGCAAATTATTTACAAGTGCGCGGATAAAAAGACACATCAGCAACGGGAACGCGGCTCCTTCTGGTCCCTATCCCCCACAATTTAGTTCACAACCCAGTCAAAACAAGATCCATACAGAGCTCCGGTTCCGTGGCTGATTTACTATCCACACACTGTGTCTGAGGAGGGTCTTGAAAGATTCTAGGTTCTCGGCAGACATAGCACAATCTGGCAAGATGTTCCACTCTCTGATCGTCCTCGGGTAGAATGACTCCTTTCAGGCAATTGTTCTGTATGATGGTATTTGCATTGCCATCTTGTTGTTGGTTCGTGATGGTCTTAACATTGATAATAGTTTATCAGTTGCATCAATATCAACTTTGCTGTTATTGATTTTGTACAGCATTGCCAGTCTGCTTGTTTTCCTACGTTCTTCTAATGTTGGCCATTCTAAATCATTTAACATATCACTGACAGATGATGTGTTGTGATATCTGTTTGTCACGTATCTTGCCGCTCTTCTTTGAACCATCTCTAGTCTGTGGATTAACCAAGGACCCCTGATTACTATCATACGATAAGAGATATCACTTTATTAATGTCTTCAATTGACTCAGATGGTTAAAGATATCCCCGAAAACATATAGTACTTGACTTTGGAAAAATGGTAAGTTGGGCCTTTTCCTTAGTTTTGGAACTAATAACACCCATACTGTAAGAGATAGGGCTTTGTAAATGTCACAATTCGTTTTAGAAGCATATAGGTACCTCGAAAACATATATTGGATGTGGTTTGTTTCCATTGGTTATTCCCTTTTTTACCTTTTGGGGCCGTTTAGGGCTTGCTATATGGTGTGAGGTTCCTCACTGTTTTGAAGACCGAACGGTAACCCCTAGATGCTTTGTTTTTGGTCGTTTTATAAAGTCCTATAATGATTTGACATGTCGCTGCTCACTTGATCATTTCACAGCTCACGTGCTCATTTCCCTGCTCGCATGCTCATCTCGAGAATTGCTGCTCGTGAAAGTGGTAATTCAGCTGTTTCTGAGTATGATCACATCCTCATTTCGTTGCTCACGCTCCCTTTTTCGTTGCCCAGTTGCTCCTCATCGATGCTCGTGTGCTCATCTCGGAAATTCAGCGGTGGTTCATTGCTGCTGTGGTGGGAACGGTGGGAAAAAGACATCACAAAAGTAACACACACATTTTTGTTTATTTATTTTTAAGGAATCTCCCAGCCCCGTTTCCAAAACTCCAACCAATTTGATTAAATTTGCAATAAATATTGCCATGTATACGTTATAAAATATTAACCAAGATTAATTAATAATGGGATATGATCTTATAAAACAGTAACTGTTTTCTAAATAACATTTGCTTACTTTTTATAAGGAATAAGTATAATTAATAAAATGACCGTTACAATTATAATAATTATCAACATTTTAAGTAAATTGAGCTAAATATTATAAACCACAATTCAAAGAAAATTTAACAAAGATTACAATTAACAATGACATAATCACTACTTAATAACCCTTAATTATCACCATATAAAGCATTGATTTCTTAAAAATAACACAAAGGTAAGGCGAAATTAATAATAAGGAGTGACGAATATACGCTTCCGTACTATTATGTTGATTATGTCGGTATTTAGTTATTTTTTACCACTGGGTCGATGCCACTGCTGGTGGACTGTTAGTCCCGGAGGGTATTCACCAGCCCAGTAGTCAGTACTTCGGTGCTGACCCGAAAGCCGATTATTTTTTGAAACCTTCCAATATCTAAAAATTTGTCAATTTTATTGAAAACTAAGGAGTATCTCCCTCATGCACAGCTCTGTCCTTAGCTGATTTTGGCTTGAAATTTAGATCACTTTGGTTATTTGTTCTCTATCAGTTTTTAAACATCTTTAAGTTTATGGTTTTCCAAACGTTTAGATTTTATCTGCACTGATGAGACATAAGTTGTCGAAATGCGCATATGCAGAAAGGAAATTCACAGTGACTTCGGTATTTAGTAATAAATATTGTTGGCGAATGCAAAAATATATATGTATTTTATTACAAATGGTATACCAAATATTGGGTACGTAAATTATTCCCAGGTTAATTCTTGGCGAAATATGATGATATTTTAATGTATTTTATGCGAATTATGAGTGAATTAGAAATTGCATTTAGTAAATAAAAACGACAACAAATGTCCGGAGCATATTCAGAGGAAGAGAAAATCTATTGGACGAACGACAAATCCGAAAGTACAAACCAAAATATCCGGACAAATTAATACAGTCGTAATATTCAGAAATTGGATTTGGCATTTTTACAATTAACCAGGTTAAACGATGCATCAGCATCCTCTTATATGAGAACTAAATATAGTGTGTACGCGTACAATTTATGAGCAAGCCACATCAATAAAAATGACAAAGGAAGGAATCAACAAGTTAAAACATATTTGACGTTTAGTGTTCAAGTTCCACTAAGCTGAAGCTTATGTAAATTCATGAGCAGTAGACAACTCCGCATAGGCATTCTGAAATAAAGGAAAAGCATTCGGCTGAAATTACATAACGTAGATTTAGAATTGAAATTTTACCCTTGTTATGGTGAAATGGGGGTAATAACAAAACTATCGAAAACAGTGGTCATGAGCCCAAGTCCATGAGACAAATAGACAAATCAGGTGGAAACCACCGTCAAAATTGTCGACCTTGAGATTTATTTCCTTGTTTTTTTTTTTAAAGAAGGCAATGTTTTACCTGATGTATCGTCGCAATTATTGATATAAAAAATTATTCATCCATCAATACCGCCTGATCAATTATCGGACAAAATAATTAAATGCCAGATTTTCATTGGATCCGTTTCGGAATTGGTTTGAAATTTGATAAAATAGCTTTTTGGCATTGAAAACATAAATTTACTAAAAATGAATATATTGCTGACCTAGGAAGTTTGATTTTTATTCTAGATGAAGAACAACAATAAAAGCGTTGTTCCTTTGCTTAATTTTTACCATGTATTTGTAGAGACTTTGTCTCATGTGCATTTACTTCATATCCTTTCATTCACTCGTATTAGTCAAATTAAAATATTTTTTAAAGCACCCTCTCCCTCTCTCCATATCTAACAATTATCACGGTGATCTTGGGATACTATTCTAAAATGACTACAATCTTCTTCTATCTACTGCAACAAATGATGTACTTTACACCATAACTAAATTTAAACAATTTTTCATATTGGCAGTATTTGGCATTGCGCAATATCATGTTCTTCTTTCATAATAAATGATTTTGTTATACCAAATATATTTAGAAGTATTTCAATTGAAGTTTCATATGTAAGAAAGCTTGATATCA
>MJUU01034783.1:10313-48112 GCA_002080025.1 Modiolus philippinarum
TTTCTCTTTGCCACTAAAGTTTGATTTTCCTCTACCGGATTTGACTTTACGACCGGAGTTGACATGTTCAACACGGCGGGTGTCTTATAAGAAGCAGGAGAAGCTTACTCTACCGGGGCACCTGATCTCACCCATAGTTTTTTATTGGGTCCGTGTTGTTCATTTTTGTATATGTGCGTGTCTTCATTTTCTTTTCTGTGCCGTGCTCATGTTATGTCTTCGTTTCTTCGTTTTTCCGACGTTGTCATTGTCCTTGGATTGTTCTTTTCAGACTAAGGTTCGGTTCTCACTTACCTTTATACATAATACCTGTAATATAAAAATAAAATATACGTATGTTTTCAAGTTCTTTTACTTTCCATAAAATTTACAACATATTTTACAAAACAATATCTGACAACAAAACTTGGTTAAAATGACAACTTTATTAAAATGACAGTGTTGTGGGCTGGAAATGAACACATTTGTCTGTTTTGCCATTTAATGCACTTCGAAATTAATATAAAGCTAAAACTCTTCAAATTAATAAAATAATCATAACTTTGCTGTCATTTCTAAATATGGCAAATACAGATTTCGTAAATGCACTAGTTTATCATGTTTTCGTACATGTATAATTATCAACATAGCCAAACCCTAAACATTTGCTAATTTGCAGAGGCTCATTATGCCAATAAAATGATGAATAACACTCTTATTTTTGTGAACATCATCTTTTCAAAGCAAGACATCGTAGCTGTGCTGATAGTTTTGCGTTTTTAGCACATTAAAAATATCTGCACTGTATATTACAATACTTATGGCACCTACGTCACTGCACATTTAAGAGCAGAGGTTAGAAAAAAGTTATTTTGTATAGTTATAGCAGTTTGGCAGTGAATAGTCTTATTTGAAAATTATGCAGGAATCTAACGTTGACAACAAACATCCAGAAGTTTATCTGTAAGTGGACATGAAATCCATGATAATATTGTACAATGCATGTAACATTGTATGATTATCTGATGATTGATGAAACACAATGTTTGTACTGGTACATAATTTAACAATGATATCTAACAAATGGAACTAAATTGCTTGTGTGATGGATGTAACATCCATCAGCTTTTGTTGATAACAGAATGTCTCCGTCGGAATCCACATTTACAATATCACAGAATTTTTAACTATAATTCCTACACATTGTCAGCTAGCGCTCAAATATTTACTGAAAGGATTAGGTCCCCGTCGTCGTGGATCTTCTGGGAGTGATGAAACCAATGATTCTAAATAAAAAGGGAAAATGCAGATATCATATGGTTTAAAGACGGTTTGAATTGTAAACTATAGTCGAACTTCGGTCGCTCGAACACCCAAGGGACTGAAGAAAACAGTTCGAGCTAAAGCGGTGTTTGAGCTACATACGCTATTACACGAAGAGACTACAAAAGAGGCTCGAAACATCCATGTTGATCGAACCATGGTTGTTCGAGCGATCGAAGTTCATTTGAACTTGGTCTGCATATTAGAATGAATGAAGTATTTTGATATGGAAGTTTATCTTACATCAACCTGAAGAGTACATCCACAAAAGATATCCGGTGGACCCAGATATATCAAGACGTTGACCTGGACATATCAAGCTTCTCTTCAAATGCTTGAAAAGCAATAACTCGTGTTAGGAATAACATATGAGATATTAGTCACACTTGTAATCTCTGATCACTTCTTTTTACTGTTTAAATTAATGTTTATAAACTCGTGATTAGGTCTTGTTGATTATTGACTCGTTGTGTATTTTTTTTTTTACAAAATATCAAATATTTCTTTCATCTACATATTGTCCATATTATCGATGAATTACAATTGCTCTGGACTTTATATCCTAGTTTTAGCCAAATCAGTTCCGTGAAACGACTGAATTCTTCAAAATGAGTACTGAAAAATAACTGACTGGTATCTGTTTGTCTATAGAATCATAGTATATTTTTGCGATGTCAAACATAAAAAAATGTATAAATCTGAACTAAAACAATGCAATACACATGTTATGCCGATTCACCAACACGAACTTACACTTAATTTTAAGAAATTAAAATGACTGAAGAAAAAGGGTTATTGTTTAAAACAAACGTTTGAAGGACTGGTCGCTATGGAACTAACCTGATATATCCATGCAATCTATCCATTCTTTTTTGGATACTTTTCTATCTTTGTTTTCATCACAGTATCTGATGAAATTCCGCCGACATCTTCGTGTGTCTTTAGTTTGTGGAATCTCTTTTCTTAATTTCTTTAATTCTTTTCTCTCTAAATCCTGTTGGTAAGAAAGTAAAAGACGTAGTCATTCATCAGACGATTTATATATATTTTAATCCCCGAGGGTATTCACCAACCCAGTAGCCAGTACTTTGATGTTGGCCCGAAAACCGATTTTATCTGGAGACTTGCAAAATCTAAATTTAACAAAATTCTGTTCAAAACCATGTAGTATCTCCCTCTTGCATAGCTTGCATGGCTTTATCCTTATCTGATTTTGGCTTTTCTATTTAGATCTCATTTGCAATTTGTTCTCTATCAGTTTTAAAAATATTTCGGTATATGGATTTCCAATATTTTGATTTTATATGCACCGAAGAGACATCAGTTGTCGAAATGCGCATATGCAGAATCCAAATTAACAGCAACTTCGGTATTATGTTGTATATTTACATAGTGTGATGTTAAAACTTCATGTATCACGTAGATATGAAAATAAAGGAAATAGGGTAAATGTTACGAAATGTTAAAACTTCATGTCTCAGGTAGATATGAAAATAAAGGAAATGGGGTAAATGTGACGAGTCAGTTTAATGACCTGTATCATAACGAAGCGCGAATCATTCAAACGACGAGATCTGATACAATAAAGTTGTACCATCACATCTTTGTTAATGATATATTTATTTAATATTTATTCAATGATAATAACTAACAATAGTTTAATTCATGCGACAATACATTATTTTTAAAGTTTTCGTTGAGAAATTACTTGATGCTTCAAAGGCCATGCGAGCTTTTGCCATCGCTTTGCGTCCATTGTCCATCGTCCGTTAGTAAACAATTTCAAAAGTCTTCTCCTCTGCAACCACGGGGCCAATTTTAACCAAACTTGGCCTGAATCATCATTAGAGTATGCAGCTTCAATATGAGTTTTCATTAGTCCAAAAATTTAATAAACATCATGACATCTGTTACTAAAAATAGAGAAACATAGGGGAACATTAGTGGTTTTTGCAAATAACCCCCCAAACAAAAATACAGATTTTAATAATCTGACAGGATTAAGGATCAGCACAGCAAGATATACCTGCACTGAGATTTGAAGAAAATCTGAAACCCGTCTTGGAGTTATAGCCCTTTTTCCGTACCATTTTCAGAAAATTATTATTTTTGTTACAACAAAAATCTTTACAGACAGAGGTCAACTTAAAATTGCAAAGAAAGTTTAGGATATGAAGATCTAGCCACCTAGAAATTTTGAATCTAATAACCAATGTAGAATTAATTGTCCTTTATTTGTCCAATTTTCGTAATTTTATACAATTTGTCTTAAAAATTAAATTAAATTAAAAAAAAAGTTTTGAGACAGAGGTTAAGTTTGAAAAGCAAAAAGGTTCAGCTTATCAAGAACTACAATTTCCATATATGTTCAACAGATTTGCCTTTACAAAGGAAGTAATGGGAAAATGTTGGATACTTATTTCACACATCAAGCTAATGTTAAATGGGCATGTCATTCTGATTGTCATTAAACCAATGTAGGATTTAAGTAAAGATAATTAATCGAAATGATTAAGAACAACAATAAAAGCGTTCTTCCTTTGCTTTTTTACCATGTATTTGTAGAGACTTTGTCTCATGTTCATTTACTCCATATCCCTTTATTTCTTATTATATATTATGTTGATATTTACTAGTGCGATAGTGTTTTACCAACAGACTAGGCTCTTTGGGCTAGCCGACAGTTTAGATGCGAGCATTCCATGACCCGTCTTTCTAAATCACGTTTCGTCTTATTCTTTCTTTTTCAAGGTTGTGATCTTAGAGTTAGTAGCGTACCTGCATTATGTTTTACTTGTATGTTTATTATACTTTAGGGAAACGGGATAGTTGAGGAGAGGTTTTGGTACCCGTAAACCGGTGTAACAAAACTGATTACATTTGCTAGTGCCGGTACCAACTCTGGCTATCTTGAGTCCCTTTCGTTGTCTACGCTTGTCTTTTTCATTTATTGGTATTTTTCTTGTGCAATGCCTTTGTGGATTGTGGTTTGTGATGGTCGGCCAATGTATGTGTTTCCTGTTTCTTTTCTTTTATAATGGTAACATAATTGCCATCTACAAAATTTGATGTATTTGTAGTGATCACAAATCAAAAATGTTTGCAGGGAACATAGTTGGAAAATGTTGTAAACTGTTGATTCTTGAAAACCATTTCATACATTAATATTTTATATTAACTAGGCAAGGTAACCTGATGGTCATTATACAAACGTTTACTTTAGTACCCATCATAGATGAAAGATGGCCGTAACTGTAGACCATTGTTTAACATTAAACCCCATGGAAAAATGTCGTAAATTGCTATTTCTTGAAAACTGTTTCATAAGTTAAGTTGATATCAACTAGACATGGTATAAACAAAATCTTGTCTACTAGTACCAATAAAATTCCAAAATGGATGCCATCGGGGAGTACAGTTTAACATAGAACACAATGGGAAAATGTTCTAAATTGTTTGTTCTTGAAATCGTTTAATATATCAAATTGATATTAACTAGGCATTTTAACATATTAGTAATATACAAACTGACTGAACTGACTGACTTTACCATCAGTTGACCACCAGCTTAGATGAATTATTAAAGCCTGTGGGAAATCTTATTTGATCAGTAACCACCAGTTGAGTGACACAGACTCATGTGTGAGCCTCAACTTTTGATTGCCTTGTAAATCCATATATCAGGTGGAAGCGTAGATAGTAAACAGTTACATATGTTTATTAACATAAGAAGTTTTGCGCACAATCAGACAGGTTAAACCAACCATTTCTTTTAGAATACCTGTCTTAACTCGGGACTATTGCGTTTGACAATTTTCCGTCAGTTCTAAACCTGCTTTGTCTTTTGGTTTTTTTAGATGTCGGCTCTTGCTAATTCTGTTCCCTTATTTTTTTCCGCATGCATATCTATTAGGATAACCCGATGAAACTCTCAGTTTTGAGGAGATTAAAACTGAAAAAGCTCAACATAATTTTGGTGTTCAAATCACTTTATTTGTTTTGTTATTCTTATCAAGTCTTTCAAACTAACTTTTGTTACGTTCTTTATTATCATTTTTAAATGTTTGTCCTCGTCATCATAACCTTATACAAAAGCGGATCTCACTAGACCTGGAACTGTTAAACTTTGCAAGTGTTAGCCAAATATGTTTAGATGCTGTATAAATTTTAAGTGTTTTAATGTATATTTATTAAGGATACAAAAATATGTTTGATAACTACAGAGCTCTGTTTGAAGCAACGGCAGTAGAATACCGAAGGAACAAGGGAAGCGAAGACCACAAAAATCAAAATCCGAAGACATGGCAAAAACGGCAACAGAGAAAAACAAAGACAAAACAAGGACGTGAGACAGCTACAAGCAAGGAAATAAAAAGACGACAATGAGATTTAGACTTTTTCTCCATATTTCAAAACCTGCTTTAACTAGTTCAAGAAATATCATAAAAAGTTCGTACATATGTGCAAATTTCAAAATTAATTTTGTCAACAGGGAAAAAAACATTAGAATTGCTAAGAAAAAATATGTAAAGAGACCCAAGACCAACTAAGGTCAGACTTTTCCAGCCGGGACAGGGAAATAGTCCCGAGTTTTTATAATTAAAAAATTTGAAAGTTTCCATTTTTTGTATTTCCAAATGATTTCTTAACGGATAAACAAAAGAAAGCACTGGGCGATTGGCTTGAGATAAACTTATAACTATCGGTCCCCTAGCATTTGCATCGACCCGGTGGTAATCCAACTTCGAAATAACGAAATTGCTGTTATTTAAAGTCTTCAGATAGTGACCCTTTCGACAAAATATGTCCCTTCAGTGTAAATAAAACTGAAACATTTGGAAGACCAAAACTCAAATACAAACAGTGCAAAAATTGGTTATAAATTAAGATATATTGAAATTCTGATAGCATGCCTCCTGAACATAATTGGAAGATCGATAATTTTACGAAAGATGCATGTAATCCATCTGTCAATTAAAACAATCTAGGTGCTCATAAGAATGTGAGAAATTTTTAAGAAATTAGTTTAAGAAATTAGTCATATTTAAGGGGAAAAGGGAGGTAACTTATGGAAAAAGGAAGAAAATCTAATGGCACTAGGGTGCACAAGATTAGTTGCAACTTTATATATCATGGGACCAATTTTCACTTGAATCAAATGGTGACTCAAATATTTCGAAATGTTTTTTCTTATCTATTGTCTTCTCAACCTAATATTAAAAAATCTCGGAATTCATAAAGGTCAAATTTCATGTTCTTAGTTATGGTCAAATATTTTGATATTTCAATAAATCATTGTGATCTCTTCATTGAACTCATTACAATTTCAAGTAATTCAGGTTTTTAGGTTATCTCGCATTAAAGAAAATACAAAATAGTCTCTTGGAATCAGATGTAAACGATTTGTACTATCAACCAAAAACCAAATATTTTCTGCAAATTTTGATTCATTTGCAGTCTTTCTAATTTTGACCTTTGACTTACTTTCTCCAAAATCTATACAGTTCTCTTTCTGGTCCGAAACAATATATCAAAGTCTCCATTGTATAAGATTTAGATGGTTGGAGTTATTATCTAAAAACGGAAATTTTTCTAAAATTTCAAATCTATTTTCGGTAATTGTGACGTTGAAATTTAACTAACTTTCTCCAAAATCAAAACAGTTATTTCCCTACTGGTACTTAACAATATGTCCCTTGTTGATTAGAATTAAATCTAACAATAAATTATGAAAAGGCTCAATTAAAAAAATGCAGCCGAAAAATAAAGCCATTTCGCATCTGATTCGTATTTTACAATATTCACAATTCACTATATTATGCACCATGTATTTTTGTCGATCCAACTTGATTGCTCTGGAATTCCTTTAGCGATGTTTTGTGTGCTTTCAAGTTGATGGTATGAATTTAAAGTAGTTGAAATTACTCACAAGATTAGAATTTAAATCTAAAGTTCTAAATTTCCATTCAATTGCAGCATCAGGGCTAGTATCAACACCTCCACCATTGAGTACGTTTCTGAAAAAAAAAAGAAAGTTGTTGTAAAAAGTTGTATGCATCATGACATTTTCTGAACAATAGTAAAATGACCATATTTATGGACTTCCAGTACTAGAATATATTTGATAGTTAAATGTGATACATAGCAGCTGTATTGAAAAAAGTGTAGACATAGAAATATTTCCTCATGAATATGTCAATACAGAAAAATGTCG
The DNA here is from genome assembly GCA_002080025.1 of Modiolus philippinarum. Classification (NCBI taxonomy): domain Eukaryota; kingdom Metazoa; phylum Mollusca; class Bivalvia; order Mytilida; family Modiolidae; genus Modiolus; species Modiolus philippinarum. The sequence goes on from MJUU01034783.1 coordinate 17,830, forward strand.
AATTACAGCCATTTTACGACTGAAATTAATTTTTGAGTATTATATGCGCGTAGGAATATACACAATATAAAAAGAATATCGCAAAACCAACACACTGAATTCAAGCTTCAATGGCTGATTTCAGTATGGCGTGTCATCAGCTAAATGTAACATTAAACAAAATACCGAGTCTCTACATGTATCAGTCCACAGTAGAAATGAAAATTAACAAAGTGATTGAATCATGGTCTAGTTCAGTTGATAGGTAGTGGACATCCAAGTACCTACACAAACATAGAAAGCAGCCACAGCTTGCTAAGTTCACCTCGTTGCGAAGCATTGTCACATTTTAACATCTCGGTAATCAGGAATGGACTATAAAAAATTTTCTTTTTAATGGATTCATTCATGCATAAAATGTAGGTCACAGTCAGCATCCGAAGCATGCATTGTTGTTGTCTTCCTAAAATGCATCATACATGCCAATATGGTTGATGTGGGACATGTCAGTTAGTGGGAATAAACTTTTACCATTGTACCTAACCAAGTCACTCATGCGTAAAAAAAGGTCACAGTCAGCAACCGAGGCATGCATTGTTGTTGTCATCCCAAAATGCATCATACATACCAATATGGTTGATGTGGGACATGTTAGTAAGCAGGAATGGACTTTAACCATTCCACTTAACCAAGTCGCTCATGCGTAAAATGTAGGTCATAGACAGCATCCGAAGCATGCATTGTTGTTGTCAACCTAAAATGCATCTTACATACCAATAAGGTTAATGTGGGATTTGTCAGTTAGCAGGAATGACCTTTAAAGATTCTACCTTACCAAGTCACTGCTAAGCTCACCTCGTTGCGAAGCATTGTCACATTTTAACATGTCAGTAATCAGGAATGGACTATAAAAATTTTATTTTTAATGGATTCTTTCATGCATAAAATGTAGGTCACAGTCAGCATCCGAAGCATGCATTGTTGTTGTCTTCCTCAAATGCATCATACATACCAATATGGATGATGTGGGACATGTCAGTCAGCAGGAATGAACTTTAACCATTCTACCTTACCAAGTCACTCATGCGTAAAATATAGGTCAGAGTCAGCATCCGAAGCATGCATTGTTGTTGTCATCCCAAAATGCATCATACATACCAATATGGTTGATGTGGGACATGTCAGTAAGCGGGAATGGACTTAAACCATTCTACCTAACCAAGTCACTCATGCGTAAAATATAGGTCACAGTCAGGATCCGAAGCATGCATTGATGTCATCTCCAAATGCATCATACATACAAATATGGTTGATGTGGGACATGTCAGTAAGCGGGAATGGACTTTAACCAGTCTTCCTAACCGGACGCGGACACGGACGCAGACGCTCGGGGTATCACACAAGCCCAACTCACTTCGTGAGATGAGCTAAATATATACGTTTACCAACTATAATGAGTATTCATCACATGGACTTTCATATAAAAACCATAGCTCAATGTTTATGATATCACAGAAAGTGAAGGTCATCTCTCAAGAAAAGTTGGAAAGTTTAGACCATCAACTAACTACAAGTTCACTATACATGGTGTACCAATAAAAGATTTTAGGAGATTTTACAAAATATTGACGACATTGCCAATACAGGTAAACGTATGCAACAAAAGAAACACTAACTATGCTCACTTGATGTCAACTTGACATTGTACTTAGAAACACAAAAATGTATAAAACATACTGCTTTAGACACAATTCGACTACAGTTATATCATATTTATACACAGAATCCGGCTAACAAACTACAATATCTACAAGAAACTAGATAATTTGTTCAACAGTAAAAGAGGGCCTAAAAGTTGTTAAATATAATTAACATTTATCAAATCAGAGGTATTCAAGCGTTTGTTTAAACTCCAAAACCTGTGTATAGAGAAAACTTAAAATCATGCTAAAACAAAATGGATATTTCCAAGGTTAAAATATCAACACATACATAAAAAATATTCTTAAAGAACACTTAAAGATGAGGCATTAATAAAAATCTCAACAAATAAATCACAAACATTATTACTGTTCATTTTGAAACTGACTAGAATGCGTCATTTGTCTTACTTTTTATTTTATTTTTCTGTTGTATACTTTACAATTGTTGACTTTTGTGTTATCTTGGATTTAATAGTATATCCTAACTACCGAATGATATAATTTCCTTATCAGAAATTTATCCTTCTCCTATGTCATCCTTATAAATATTTCAAATTTCATTAAGTCCAATCTGATCCCGAGATTTATGTGATGATTATAGAAAAGTCGAACTAAAATTCCACTAGGAAATAAAAGTCGATAAATCGCTATGGACAATAATTACGGCTATAAGTATTTTACGAATATTAATTCAATTATTACATTGGTAAAGAGAACGCTTTATTTTCGTATATCCATTATATTACTTGTATCACATCTTGGGAAATATAAACTTTATCTATCCAGTCATCTCGGCATTGGTTAAATAATAAAGAACCACGTAACTGAAAACTTTCATGGCAAGATTATTTCCAATTATAAAAGAAGCGTAAGAAAGAGATAGTCAAGAGAAATTCTAATAACAGAAATAATAGGTAATTTTAAATTTCTATTTCAGCTGCAACCCTTTTCAATTATCTATTGGATTTTTTTTCAGCACTTCTGTGTTTGGAAAACACCAATGTAGGTTTCGTTTTAAATAGAGTTTTCGCACTTTGAAATGAGTGGATTATAGCCCCATTCGTGTTTGTGAATAGGAAAGATAGCCACTGCGAGAAATATTATACGAATCATGAACATTCCCTACTTAAAGTCAAAAACTTATAAGACAATATATTCACAAATGACAAGAAATCGTGCAATTGACCAAAAAAAAAGACATTTCCAAGACTAAAAACAGTTAAACAAAACACCATGTTCCTCAGATCAAGATGAAACAGAAACCTTACTCTGATTTAAACATCATTTATGAATTCCTGTTTGTAAAGTGTATGCAATAATTAAACCGTGATGTTCATAGTATATTTGTATTAGATGTGTATTCTTATTGAAGTAAACCGTCATTGAAAGAAGAATACTCCAAAGACAATGACAACATCGGAAAAACAAACTAATACATCATGGACTGAATTAAAAACCATGGGTGAAATCAGTTGCAAACCGGTGCTAGGGATAATCTTAAACTCACTATGAGGTATGACCAATGCTCATTGTTGAAGGCCTCATGATGACTTCAAGATGAACAACAACAACCAGAGGCTCCCAGGAGCCTGTATCGCTCACCTGGCTTTCAGCTGCCAAAATCAAGGTAACAATGTAAGTTATACAGTTGATCTTCAGTTTCTCAAACTTTTGTAGGTCGAACACCTCCAATATCTTGAACTGTTTTTAAAGTCGGATCATGTTTTTGTGATATTTCTTTGTTGGGCTTTTTTGATAAAAACCGTTCTTGCTAAGGGCCACTTTCGACAGAAAGTTTTGAAGTCGAGACATCATTTTGTAAATGGCAGTCAAGAAACAATTTTCAACATCTGTTTTGAAGTCGCAACATCAATATCTATTTGGAAATCAAATTTCTTTGAAATCGGACAATGTTGAATTTTCTCGCCTTTTTGGCAGCCATTTTTTAAATATGGCTGTCAACGAACAATTTTTAACATCAGTTTTGAAGTTGCGACATCAAGACCTATTTGGAAAACAAATGTCATTGAAATCGGACAATGTTGAATTCCCCCCCCCCTTTTTTTGGCGGCCATTATATCTACTTGGAAACCAAATTTAATTGAAATCAGACAATGTTGAAATTTCCCGCCTTTTTTGGCGGCCATTTTGCAAATGGCGCTTAAGGAACAATTTTCAACACCGGTTTTGAACCCACAACATCAAGATCTATTTGGAAACCAAATTTCATTGAAATCGGACAATGTTGAATTTTCCCGCCTTTTTTGGCGGCCATTTTGAAAATGGCGGTCAAGGAAATCAGTTTTGAAGTCGCAACAGCATGGCAAACATTTCATCAATTAACACTTAACCTTCATCTTCTATAGTTTTGGAAATAATAGATGAAAAATACGAAAATTAAAAAAATCGGTGAAAAAAGGGCAATAACTCCTACAAGGGTTTATAGATTTTCTTCAAAATTTCAGGGTGGGTAGATCTTGATATGCTGAACATTTCTGCAATGAACACTTGACCTCTATCTGTAACACTTTTTGAAATAAAAAATAAAAAATGCAAAAATTTTGAAAATTTTACGGAAAAAGGGCTATAACTCCGAGATGGGTTTTCAGATTTCCTTCAAAATTGCACAGTGGGTAGATCTCATCATGCTGATCATTTTTACGACACGTCAGAATTTTGATATCTGTAACGGTTTTCGAGTTATTAGCCAAAAACTGCAATTTACCCCTATGTTCTATTTTTAGCAATGACGGCCATGTTTTTTCACCGGCCAACTAATCGAACATAACTTTGAGAAGCCATACCCTGGTGATGATTCAGGCCAAGTTTGGTTGCATTTGGCCCAGCGGTTTCAGAGGAGAATATTTTTGAAATTGTTGAATGACGGACGACGGACGACAGACGACGGACGCATAGTGATGGCAATAGCTCACATGGCCCTTCGGGCCAGGTGAGCTAATAAAAGCATTGTTCTATTTATTGGTTTTTACCATGAATTTGTAGAGACTTTGTATATATACATTTACTCCACATCCTTTCATTGTTTATCATGTTTACTTTCTGATAAAACACGACATATTAACATTGGACATTGTTTATCAGCTTTACTTTGTGATAAAATATTAAGAAATCAAGCAACATTGGACAGATTGATTATCACAGTATGCTGCTATGGCTGTTATCCTACACTCTCAATATATTGTATTTACATTTTAACTTTCAAGGTAAATTGACAATATATATCCATAATTATGACATCTTAAGCATTGAAAATTGAAATTGATAGCATTTCATAAGACGTCAAATCGTACAAAAGGTTACGATTTCATTCAAGAGAAGAGGCTTATAAGTTTGTTGATAATGTTTAATTACCATCTTCAAAAAGCATTTAGGTAATATTCACACTGTTTTCTCAACAGAAATCTTGGTTGAGATATACTAAATCACTGTCAAATAATGTACGAGAGTCTATGTCTGGTACTCAGATTGAACCAAATACACTTCATTTGGTATTAAACTTTCGAACTATAGAAATTGACCAATAATTAAAACGATCAAGTGTTAAATATTGACATGGTACTTGTTATATTTAGTTTCAGTTCACACCTGTGCAAACTATCAACACCTGTGAGGATTACCTATGTAACACGCAAGGTATACACCTTAATGGGTACATATCTTAATTTATCACAAGATATTAAATGATAAAGTCTGATTTAATATTATAAAGCATGCCTAAATATGATGTTTGTGAATATTATATTTCAAATGAAAATATCAAAATAAAACAGTTATATTCTTAGTACCCGCAATATTTTCATCCACAAAAAACAATATATTAATCAACGTTACTGATTCTATTGTTTTATATTCTGTATAATAACCTAACACCAATGGTCAAAACAATATATATTAAGCATCAACTATCAATTAAAATTTTAAATCATTGCATACCTGTCCGTTAAAATTTGACATAATACAATGCATAAACCGATTTTATTAGGAAACTTGCAATATCTAAATTTTAGAAAATTTTCTTTAAATTTAAGGAGTATCTCCCTCTTGCATAGCTCCGTCCTTGGCTAATTTTGGCTTTTATATTTAGATCTTATTGGCTATTTGTTCTCTATCAGTTGTTACACGTATTCCGGTTGATGGACTGCCAAATGTTTTGATTTTATCTGCACTGAAGAGACATAAGTTGTCAAAATGCGCATATGCAGAAACAAAATTTACAGTAATTTCGGTATTTTGTTAGTTATAAAGAGAAATATAACAATATATCTATGTAGTTGCAGTTATGATGTGCGCGTCTTGTAGTTTTATTCTAAGTCATAGCACAGTCTACGGCTTAATTTTGCATACTTACAAAGGATTGCTAGCATTCATCTGTTTGATGATATATCTCAATAAACTCGACAGAAAACGTTTCTTCTTTGAAAATGGACAGCCTGTATAAAATAATAGATATGAATCAAAATGAGACATTTACATTCAAACTTTTAATTAACTCAAGACAGAATACACTGTATCGTGAGAATTAAAAGTAGAATTAAACAATGCATGTAAAATAATAAACAATACAGACAATTCCTGTTATCTTTTTATTCCATTTTAGGACAAAATTAGAATTAATAAAATGTGAATGAAACAAAGATAAAATCAGTACATCACCCTAATATAAAAATATATAATTTACAAAACAAAATATTATTAGGGCAATGGTCTTACAATTTACTGTTTAATGGATGCGTTTCCACTTTTTTGTTTAGTTCTGTGACCTTTTTCCCGAAATTCACCATCAAATGGTTTAAAAACAAACACTATTCCCGCCAAAAAATGTGTAAAGATAGTAGTGAATAAAAATAATAAAAAATAGGAAATATTCCTCTCTACAGTTCGGTCTGATGGGTGGCAACGGACAAGCATAAGAAATAAAACACTATTCGAGCATTATTAAAATGAAGTGACCACATAACATTAATATCATTTTTATATTTACTGATGTGTCGACCACGCAAAAACGTACTGATGAATGACAATCCCTTGATGCCGTTGTCTTTCTGAATTAGTATATTGGAGTTGATTTGTTTAAACAGATATCCACTTGAACAGCTTATGACTGCTTACTACATATGAAATTGTGTTATGTTAAGCAATACATTCGTACTATGAGCGCTAATACTCTAATTCACTTTTTTCTCCTATATCAGCATCTACATCCCAATATGCTTATTAATATATAAAAGTCTACAGTTTCTTATCATTTGCTCATATTAACGTAAAACTAGTAATTAGCATTGCAAAAACCAAAATTATTTTGAAGATTTAATGTCCGTGTTAAATCTCGTTATGTTGTCCAGCACAGACAAAATGAATTGTCTGTTAAGGTAGTTTTATTACTTGTAAAAAAATAGATACCTTTCATTTCCCGTCGAATATTGACTGCATCACATTTAGGGAGAACTTTTAAGGTTGATGTTCCTGGAATGGGTATACCTGTTGACTGATTAACACACCAACAGTATCCTGATGAATTATGACACTGTGCCTTTGACCATAGCCCAGTGTTAGTACAAGAAGGAATAAACGTGCCGCCTGTTGGGTCCTGTTCGTGCTGATTTTTGGCCGCTTCTCTTTCTTCCATACAATTTCGGGACTCTATGAGTATAAAAATGTACTTTAAACAATGTGGCCAATTAATGCCACAAAATGAAATCAAAACAATACCGGTATCAGATAAAATATATTAAAATTAACACAACAAAAGAAACACCTTCAACAACTGTAATATTGTAAAAGCATATAAATGTTCGATGCATTAATAAAGGTATGAAAATAAGACCCATAAAGAGGTGAAAAGCCACTTTAGGTAAACTCTCCGTTTGTTGAAGAACATTTCTTGACAGCTGTAAGACTAAAAACAACAATAAAAGTTTGTTTCTGTATTTACTGGGATTTGCACATTTATCAAATATCATATCACTTCATTCTCAATATGTTTTGTCGAAGTGTGAAACCAAATACTGCTTCAAAGTGTAGCTCCAAGCTTTGGATTGAATCATATTACTTAAAAATACGAGAAATAAAATTGGCCAAGCCTCTGCCTGAGTTTGATCTAATAGCCAAAATCTTGTTTTTAATATGTATTCGTTTTAATCGTTGTCGTAATAGATCAACATTTTTTCATGTTTCGTTCATTGCAAATACATATCAGCAGCTAAAACTGATTTAAAGCGTTTCCTAATTTTAATATTTTTTTGTTAAAAAAGTATTGTTTTGCAGCATCCTAATACTGGCTTTTGTAAATACCATTCCATAAGTAAATACCCATCACTTGATTGAAATATGTAATAACCAGCAGATTTTTTGTTTAACCAATCTTCTTGTACATTACAATAGTTTCATTCCTTGATTTTACATAGTTATATGATTTCAACAGATTGGACTTTTTTCATTGTTGCACGAATCACAGATAAGTTTTTTAACATTGGTCGACTCATCAGTGGTACTGAATGAAATTTTGAATGAAAACTTGTTTAACCTAAAATCAAAAGTCACTTGCCAAGCAAAATTGTGTCTGCGTGCATAAGCTTTCTAGGAAGCACTAATGATAAAATCGAGAAGTATTGATAAAAAGACGTTTTCAGATTAACAATATAGCATCCAAGATTTCAAGAATAGTCTCCAGTTTTCAAACTTTAAAAATTATTTTTATTTAAATGAGAAATTTGTTTAAAAAAAACAAAAAACAAAAAAACAAAAAACAAAAAAAACAACAAAAAAAAAAAAAAACGAAAAAAATATTAGTCAGCCTCTGGGTTATTCATTTGACAAATGGTCAACATATAAAATCGAAACACTTAAAGACTACTCGCCAAAGCTAAGAGACCACATTTTCCTCGCTTTTTACCTTGTACCAATGGACTTGTTATGCCTCGCAAAATTTATTCAGAAATCACAGTCTATCAGAAGGACACCAAGTAATAATAAAAGAGAAAATGTCGAATTCACATTAATCTGAATTTTGCTGCTCTGTTTTTTACAACATACTTAACTTCAGTAAAAAAAAAAGAAAAAAAAAGAGAAAAAGAGCTCTAAATCTGCTGGAGAACTTTAACATAAGGCCAACATGTATTGCCCAAATTGTTGAGGACATAGCATAGCTTGATGGAGATACAACAGAGTTTTATAAAATATCTTATATTGAAGTACTGTTTCTTTCAAAAATATTTGTTTTTAAAAGTAATGTTTGACTGCATTATAACATCATCTATTACGATGTCAAGATACTTAAATCCACTGGTCGAGTTACTTAAATAGTTGTATGCACAATTTTCATCGCAGACAGTGTAGTATATGCTGAATTCAACACAGAATAAAGATTTGAAAAGATACAAGAGCCCCAAATGTATGTATCGGAAAACGAATATTTTAACAAATATAAAATGCAGGGCCAAATCAATACATAAAACTTATCCTGAAACAAAAAGCGTATTAATCTAACAATAAAACAATAACAGTCTTGAGGAGATACAATTAACGAAACGAACCAAACCATACCATAACAAAGAACTGGACATGAACACTCTCAAAATCTACAGTTACCATCAGCTTTCGTAAGAGAAGGTATGATTTGATCGACGAATGACATCCGTCCACTATGTCGATGGGAAGTCCTGTTTGTGATCAGAAAAGATATACGTCAGTCCGGTAATAAGTCCCCTTTCGCTATTGAATTTGTAATACTAACATTGTAAGAATCGATCAAATCATGATGAAACCGTAATACATTTCCATTCATTATTGTCACATTGGTGGATCATAGCCCTGGCAAAAAGTTTCTTGTGACAGCAAATTTGCTTTAATGACAGACATATTGGGCAATGTTTTCAAATTTGTTGGAACGATATGACAATTTTTGAAAATAGAATGATGAACTCCAAACTTTAAATTAGACGATAAGCACAGTTACGATGAATAAAATGAAGAGTTAAGCAAATTTAAACTAGAACAGAATCCTATATGCATGAACATAAAATATTAATTCTTACTATCGTCCTTGTCTGGAGGCGGGGTATTTCTGGGTTGACGGGGAATGAGCCCAGGCCTTATTTTGGAGGTCCTTGGTATATTGGTAAATGAGTTGTGGCGCTCTGTGATATAAAAAAATAATGATTAAGACAGCAGATGATATCATTCACACTTGATAATTGTAAATCAATGGTTGATCGGTTGTTTGTTAAACTTTAAGTAGTAGTTGATGTAAAAGTTACAGTTGAACTATACATCTAGACAGAATCAAAGAGTAAGTATTTTTTTATTTTGTATTTATGATTTGGTAATATTTTGAATTATTTCATGCTAAATGCAGCTTAACTAAATCAAACGTTTATTCCATTGAGTGGTTTAAACCAATAACCATTGATTTCAGACTATATTTGATAACATTCAATTTCAATTTTGAACTCTCACTTTATCAATATTTTTTGTAAATAAATAAGACATTGTGGGAGGTATCTAACTCTTGAAAAGGAAATTTAAATTCTGAAATTTCTGGAAATTTTATCAAAAAATAATTATGGAATAATAACAGTATTTTAAACAGACATTGCGTGCTAATCATAACAATAAACATTCAGTAATGTAATTAAAATGCTGAATTGTTTCATTATGTTACAAACACAAAAAAGGGAAATAACTCACTTTTAAATGTGAACAAAAAAGTATCAAATCTTTTAATACGGCATACTTGGTCCACTTAGATGAAATATGACGTCAAATTTTAAATACAAATGTAGAAATAAATTGCCTCTGTGTTCAGGCATCACTGTATCTCACAATATGGCGTAAGCTCGTGATAATGCGACTAACTGTAGACTTTTGCTCTGCATTAAGCTTTGAAGCTGCTTCAAAAGCTGCACTCTTTCAAAGTTTTATGAATCTAATGAAAATCGATACTCATTTAAATTTATTATAATACAGTATGTTTCTGAACTCTTTTAAGGTAAATCAAATAAATGGTATTGAATCTTTAAATAAAAAAATAATGAAATGAAATACTTATGTCATAAAAATTGAAAAATAAATTTGTAATAGCATAATATAACATAGGCATGAATATATTTATGTGATAAATACCTTCTTCTTTCGGTGGTGTTTCCTTTGGTTTCTTTCTTGAATTATCTTCTGATTTCAGGGAATTAAATATATAATACACTAATTCAGACAGGTATACTTAAACTGTTCATATTGCACAGTATTTTATTGCACTTGCCCGGTCTGCCGTTGTTAGTTAGTTAGTTAGTAAGGGTAAAAAAGAAATGGAAACTCGGTCTCTTACACATTCTTTGTAGTCTCATTGTTTACTGTCATTTTCACAGAATATGGCATTCAGTCAATCAATTTCATTCAATCGTCTATCATTAAACATATGTACATCCCTTCTTCACAGAGCTTATACTCGCATTCATACATTCTCCATAACTCACAGACACGTACCAAACCTAAGATTCCATTTCTTCAGAAAAATAGATTTCTACGCCAAATGGAGCATCAAGTGCGGAAGGGTTAGTTTTCAGTCAGGTTTGACAAATATAATAGGCCTGGAAATTGCAGTGAGGCATTTGAAAGAAAGAATATAAATATGTACGCCTCTTGTCTGGTTTGCATTATATTAAATACTAAAAGCAGATAAAAGCCAAAAGAAGTGCAACAGCAAACCAAGCAAGAACAATAACTCTGGCAAACTGATGTTCCAAAAATACTAATTATAATTATGCAGAATGTAATGAATTAAACTCATAATAATATAACTTACTTCATTGAAATTATTTTGAAACATTTGATAAATACAAACTTTATTTCTATTTTAATACATACTTGCTTCAAATTACTATAGTTTACTCAAACACTCAAATAACAAAAAGTAAGCAAACGTTGTAAATGTTGTGAATTGCAATTACACACATATTTCAAAGCGAGTTTTATTAAGTTATTCAAATCGTTTTTAGTTATTGGTCTTCAGAAAACAAGATCGGAACAACAGCTAAATGATAATGTTTGGTGTTTATAAAGTCAATATAATACGCAAAATTAACTTTTATGTTTTTTTTATTGAATATACCAAAAAGTAGTGAATGAATCTATTTTCAACATTGGGTACAATTATTCTTACTTGGTTCATATGCCAAAGTGTTAAGATAAAAAGAAGCAGAAAATCTATACTTATATTTATTACTTTATGAAAAAAAAAGAAAGCATCTGCATTTCATATTTTGAAATTTTCCAAAATGTCTTCTCTTAAAATCATTATAACTTTGTAAAAAAGCTCTGAATTTTATATAAAAAACGTCCAAAAAGACAACCTTGTTAACAAATTAAAAAGAAAATTATATTTGGTAAATGCACATCAATTATGTATAAACTTTCATAATGTACACGGTTAAAAGTGTTTTGAAAGAACAAGACTTTTCTTCCTGTCTTAAGAAATTGTGGCTCGTAAAATGACTCAAATGGTGTTGAAATATGGAGTCAATGTACATGTTCCTCAATTATAACAAATACACATGAAAAAGCTATGGCGCGACGCTTTATTGTTGTTCTTCATCCATGATTCACCACTCAATGTTTTGTGTTAAAATCAATTTTATCAGTAATTTAAAATCAATTTGACGAATACCTATAAAGAAAAAAAACTTAAAGTTTTTGCAGAATTTTTTAAAGCTGAGGCAAAAAGCTTAGGATTTTTCTTATTTCTAAAACACTGGTGGATTTGAATGAAAATAAGGCGGGTATTCTATTGTGATTATTAAAAACAGGATTATTTGAAATTATACTATTAAAAAATCCCCCCAAAAAATCAAAGATGGCTGCACAAGAAACTAAAGACTGAAATTTACATAGATGCTACATGAATGAAATGAATTTTTAAAATAGAGCAGTAAAATACAAAGCGTTTAACAAATGAAACTTCACGTCAAACACTTACAAAGAGTTTGAAATCGTAGAAATAATTACTTAAAATACAAAAGTAGGTTTCAAATTAAATAGCTTGACAAATCCACCAGTGTTTATCGTAAGATTTTAAGCTTCTACAGAAAAGTTTGGAAATTAGGTGTTAAATAACTAAAATACATTTGATAAATAACAATAAGAATAATAATACATTCAAGCTGTATATTAAGAATTTAGGTCTCTTCCTTTCTGAGAAGAATAGAACGAGATGAAAACAAAGTATAATTTTAGAAGTTATTCATTGAAATCTCATATTTCTGAAAAATTTATGCATTAAAGATATAAACAAACAATGTCAGGCTTTTCAAACCTTTTCGAAGTTCTGTTTTTCAAATATTCAATCCAGTATTTTAAACATATTAGGTAGGGACGAAAGTAAATATTAAAACATCAAAATAAATTTAGATGCATCTAATGTCCGTTAATAAAATTACTTTCGCACAGTATCGCCGAGCTTATCATACTTAAAAGGCGATCTTGTATAACGTACCACAAAAGAGCAAACAGATGATTAAATTGTACAAAAATGTCAGCCTTCTTATTTTTTTCAGTTTCTCAATTTCATATAGGTAATAAATACAATTTTGAAGTCTTATCCTTATAATGAATAATTTGCTTTCTGTTTATAATTTTTATGTTTTATGTTTATGCTTTTATTGTAATAAAATCTCAATTATACTGATGTTCATAACAACAAAAACGTTTATCAACCTTCATAACTCTTATTTTTTTCTATTTTTTTTTAATTCGAAATGCTATTGGCATTATACGAAAAACACCTTAAGGTGTCTCAGTGGTATAATTCCGCCATTTTTATTTATATTTGTTCATTTAGGTTTCAAACATTTAGTAATTTAACAAAATAATTATTTAAAACGCAAATAAATGTGCAAAGTATTTAGAATTTTTATTCTGTATTCATTTAACAACATTTTCATTAGAAAAAGGTGAACCAAATCACATGTGCTTTAAATCTGCAGCTGGATATACAGAACACAGAAATTTAGCAAGGGAGGTAATTTGATCAAAGAATTTCATAGAGAAATAAACATTTCACAATTATCTCGGTTGTTTCAGCGGTGATCCCTAATATTTATTTTTAATATGTAATCAATATAATGAGCTAAAAACACACGCAAAGTATAACCAAAATCTATAGTAGATTTCAAAATTTATCCACTCATATAGTCATTTTTCCTATAATTTCTTGATAAAATCCTTAAATTTTCAATTTCATTTTTTTTTATTCTACTGCCGTTGTTTCGCTAAAATGTTTGGTGACCCCCAAATTTTATTTTATATTTTGAACAATAATACAATTATGTTTCTACACAAAGAATTTCTCAAAATTCTATAATAGGAAATTAATACCCTGCAGACACCTTAAATGTCTGAAAAGTTTTTTAAAAAAATTTGTAAAGACTTACGTGTGTCTGTTTTTGTTCTTCCCCTTCCCCAGGGACCTAAATAAGAGGAATATAATGACCACTATAATATTCTATATCATAGGATTTATCATTACTTCATTGAAAAGTTAACCAGATTAAGAACTAGTGGTTTTTTTCCTTATTATTAACCATTTGTCGGGAAGAGACCTATCTATCAATAAAATCTACAATGAGTGTATTAATAACTCGTAATTCAAGAAGAAGCTAACTAGCATTGTTACCATCACTCAAAACTCGAAAGCACAATGTGTTATATTTGCAGCAACATAATTCATTGTTTTCGTGTAAATATTTAAGCTACTAAAAAGTCAATTGTATAAAAAAATGACAAAAGCTGCTTAACAGTATCAACAACTTCACAAGATATACTTACTATTAAGGTTGACACCGAGACATAATGTCCATTCTTCTTGCTCAATTCGTTTATTTTGATCAAAATCACAATATGAAATGAATGTTTTTGCACATGCCCTTGGCTTGATAACCTTTTTAACCATCCGTTTCAATGCTCGGACTTCTTTCCGTCTAAGTTTTTTGTCTTTATTTTTATCTAGTTCTGAAAATTTCCACTCTGCCACACGTTTGTTGCGCGATGTGTTAGTTGAACTATCCTTATCTGAAAATAACAAAAGAAATTAACAGATGCTAGAATAACTGTGGTCGTTAAAAATATATGATGAAGAATAACTACTCTAAACATCTTTAATCTAGGTCCACAGCTTTTCGATCGAGGTCATGTTGTTTTGTTTATTAAAAAGAATAGCATTATGAATAACTATTGAAATGCATGGCATTATGAATAAAATCTGATTCCAGGATGCACATAATTCTGATATAATCTTGGACCGACGACGTTTTCCTAGATTCACACACGATTTGTACATTTGAAAACGGTATTCATTGAAAAAAAGACAAAAGAGAAAAAGGAAAACAAGACTAGAAACAAAGCAATGCTCTTTATGCATACTTCAGGAAACAGTTATTATTAAAGGAAATGCATTGATATTACGATCAACAGTGAAAGCATTATTTCTGTTTGTTAAATATTTCAATCGAAATAAGAAGCTATAATTTAGCTAAACATAAAGACTGTGTTTACATTTTGTTCATGTGATCCTCAATACATTTTTCTTTCAAAACAAGTTCAAGACGCCGCCTTACGCAGGTTTGATCGTGCTTTGTTTTAAACCTTTGGTAAAAGCATAACATAATTAGGGTATCGGGATGATAAAACCAGGCTGATAGTGAATCTGATCATTACAAACTTCCGGTATAGTTAATATCACAATACCCGGGCTGATATTAATACATTAGAACACAGCAGGCTGATATGGCCATATCAGATTGGATATGTTGATATGGACTGCTAACTTCCGTCTATATTACATATACAAAACAGAACGTATATGTTCTAAGAATTTACAATAAATGTGTATTGAGCAAATATTGTTCACTTAATGACTTTATGAAGGAAAAAATGTGGCAGTTCATATGTGCTCGAACACAGCGTAATTTTCATCTTCAAATGTCTAACGGCATTTATGTGTACGTTCTATGATAATTAAACAAACAAAAAAAAAACAAAAAAAAACTTAATTAAAAAAAAAAATAATAATAATTAAATAAAAAAAAAATAATTAAAAAAATAATAATAAACAATAAATACAAAACAAAATTGGCAAATTATGTTTTTGACCATAATTTGACAAGACGATTTATGCACAAAAGCAAAAGTCAAAGGACCACCGGATGTTGATGTAGGTATATAAGATTTTGTAATGTATTATAAATTATATTGCCGACAGTGATATTAATTGTCAAAATGGTACTTTGATTAGCCATATATAAGAACAACTGATTTCTTCAGAAGGAAAACATTCTTTTCTTTTCTATTGTTAATACCTTTACAAACTCCCAGAGTATACAACAAAATGGCTACAATGTATGTTCAATGAAAATGTCAATATTCAAAACAAAAATCAATGAAAAAGTTATCAAAGTTGTCTTCCCCCACTTCGTGTGAAGTGATAATTTTTTTACTTCCTTGGTTAATCAACACGAAATTCCAAGGGCAATATATATTTATATTGCAGGATTATGATATATCAACAGTAACTACAGGATGATCATATGACATTCTACTGATACCAACTGTTCGACATAGTAAGACAAACTACTTAAAGTTACTAGAAGCGACCAAACCTAACCACTGAATAATGATAAGACAAACTACCAATACCAAAGCTAACTATTGGATGATGATAATACATACTACCTGTACCAAAACTAACTATTGGATGATGGTAATACAAACTACCGGTACCAAAACTAACTACTGGATGATGGTAATACAAACTACCGGTACCAAAACTAACTACTGGACGATTGAAATACAAACTACCGGTACCAAAAACTAACTATTGGATGATGGTAATGCAAACTACCGGTACCAAACCTAACTACTGGATGATGGCTATACAAACTACTTGTACCAAAACTAACTATTGGATGATGGTAATACAAACTACCGGTACCAAAAACTAACTACTGGATGATGGTTATACAAACTACCTGTACCAAAACTAACTATTGGATGATGGTAATACAAACTACCGGTACCAGAAACTAACTATTGGATGATGGTAATACAAACTACCGGTAACAAAAACTAACTATTAGATGATGGTAATACAAACTACCGGTAACAAAACTAACTACTGGATGATGGTAAGACAAACTACAAACTCCAAAACTAACTATTGGATGATGGCAAGACAAACTACCAGTACCAAAACTATCTACTGGATGATGGTAATACAAACTACCGGTACCAAAAACTAACTATTGGATGATGGTAATACAAACTACCGGTACCAAACCTAACTACTGGATGATGGTTATACAAACCTACCTGTACCAAAACTTACAATTGGATGATGGTAATACAAACTACCGGTACCAAAAACTAACTATTGGATAATGGTAATACAAACTACCGGTACCAAAAACTAACTACTGGATGAAGTTATACAAACTACCTGTACCAAAACTAACTATTGGATGATGGTTATACAAACTACCGGTACCAAAACTAACTATTGGATGATGGTAATACAAACTACCGGTACCAAAAACTAACTATTGGATGATGGTAATACAACCTACCGGTACCAAAACTAACGACTGGATGATGGTACACAACCTACAAACGCCAAAACTAACTATTGGATGATGGCAAGACAAACTACCAGTACCAAAACTAACTACTGGATGATGGTAATACAAACTACCAGTACCAAAACTAACTACTGGATAATGATAATACAAACTACCAGTACCCAAACTACTGGATGATGGTAATACAAACTACCAGTACCAAAACTAAATACTGGATGATGGTAATACAAACTAGCAGTTACAAAACTAATTACTGGATGATGGTAATACAAACTACCAGTACCAAAACTAACTACTGGATGATGGTTATACAAACTAACAGTACCAAAACTAACTACTGGATGATGGTAATACAAACTAACAGTACCAAAACTAACTACTGGATGATGGTAATACAAACTGTAATACTTACTACTAGATGTTGATAAACTCATTGCTCTTTCATATTCTTTTATAAAAGTTTGTAAAAGGTTTTTATTGAATTCATTTCTGTCTGACTGTGTACATGCTACAAAACATAATAAGATTTACTATACAAATTACAAATAATTATTATAATCAATTTAATTACATGCATTGAGGGATATGGAGTAAAAATATACACTGTATTAATATACAAATGTTATTTCATTCTAATTATAATGTTAATTGATTTTTAGTTTCATTATTTGACAATTCATTATAAAAAAGGAAAGATTATGGAATTATAATTATCTTTATAAACAGGATGCCAATGGTAACTAAGGACAGATATACACATCATATATGTGCATTTTAGAAAAGCAATAAAATGTCATATGCAAAGAAGCCGATTTTACACTGTTTGGTCTATTATTTCATTTTTTTCTAACTTTTAAGCATACTTCCAATTATTATGGTTAATCTGCACTGAAGTATTCATATTCATATTTTATTATAGTCTCACTAAATACAATGTACAATTACATATTCACATATAAAACATCCATACAACTATTACATAAAATATATTGCATGTACCAATCTTAAAAGATTTATGAGAGACTTGTTTTAAAACATATTGAATTTAAAACTATTTATACTCAACATAATATCACAATTATTGATATAAAAAACTGTTCCTCCCAATTAAAATATTATAGCAGGTCTTGGTTACAATGTTAAAACATTTTCATTACCAAGTAAAAATATAAATTTATCTATATCTGATAAAAAAAACTAAAATTTAGATTAAAATCTAAAATTCCCCCGAACATCTGATGTCTGAGATATGCATATAGCGGACATTGCATCAAAACATGAAACTCATCTTCGACATGATCATTACAATTGAAGCAAGTTCTTTCACTGACTGTTTTCCTTTCATATCTACCCGTTTCTATTTTAAGGTGAGCACCTAAATTTTGCATACGCACTTCTATACTTAAGAGGCAAATCATTATTCAAGTAAGTTTCAGTACAAAAACTATGCTTAAACAATTTATAAGTTCTTAATTTACTACCGTCACTATATGCAGAAATTCTATTACTCCAATCAGATTTATATTTATCAAAGAGTGATTGTTCAATTTGTTTAATCATAAGTTTAGAAATTACATTACTCTCAACATCACAATATTCTTCAAGATTTTGAATTTTAAACATATCACAAACTCTAAAACACCAATTTTTCATTCCATTATTAGCCTTTTTTTATTGACCATTTAAATACTTTAAAATTTATTCTATCATAGTCCATAACTGAAAATCTTGCCCACTGTCTAAAAACACTTGACCATTGCCTTATATATGGTGGCTTCCAGCCCATATCACCCGCTATAGCATCATTTGGTGTATATTTACCAACTCCCAACATAAATTTTCGAAATAACCACCAACACAACCAAATTTAATAAATTTTCTGTATTTTATTATTTGATAAAGAACTATTCAAGTCTTTTGTATTATTGGATCCTTATTATGTTTTTTTGGTTAAAAATGACTTGTATTAACAGTCCTATATTATTTCTAAATTTTGGATGAAGTATACCATGCTTACGAATACTGGTGGGACTGCATTTATAACATTAGTATTCAATTTTGTTCATTTGCTATGTTTATTCTTGTGATTTCTTACTTTTTGTGTTCTTATATAATTCAGTCTCTTAAAGCTTTCGATTTGTTTGATATACATATAGATTGAAATAGATATATTGAAAACATATATAGTTAACTTTTCCTATAAATCATCACATTGAAAAAAGAAGTTATAGGGAAAGTTATTTCCATGGAAACAACTAGTTATCAGGCTACTAAAATTGAAATAGATATTTAACAAATTCATGGCTAACGGTTAAAATCAATATATATAATATCAAAATCTAAAAGTTCGTAATAGTTTTAAAATACTGGACAACATTTATTTTATTTTTTCACCTAATCAGATACATGGTGAATAAAGCAGTATGCTTATATGAGTTAGCTTGTTTCCAAATTGTCGCTGATAGGCACTAATGGAATATACCTAGTGTTAACAATCATATAGATATTGTATTGAAACGCCAGTATTTACAAAAAAAAAAAAAAAAAAAAAAAAAAAAAAAAAAAAAAAAAAAAAAAAAAACTGGTGACTGATGAAGAACAACAATACAAGCGCAGTTCCATTGCTTTATTTTGTTTTACCGTCTATTTATAGAGACTTTGTCTAAAGTGCATTAACTGCATATCCCTTTATTGCTTATAATAATAGTTTTTTTAATGTATCATAAAACTCCTTAACTAGATAATGTGTCTATAAGACACGAATAAAACATTTGATGCTCCCCCTAAAAAAAAATGGCAAAAGATAACCTTGGTCAATCATTTATATAAAAAGTTCCTGGTTTTACACCTGTTTTGTCTTTTTATCCTTTTGGCTCCTGACTATTCTGTTTGGTAAAATTTTGTTATTTCACTTATTTACAATTAGTCTTTCAAGCTTAAAATATTTGTAAAGACACTTAATTGTCAATGATTGGGTAGTATAAATCAAAGTAATTATTTGGTGAAATTGCAATGTAGTTTAAAGTGCAATTGTTGAGAAATGGGTTTAAGCGGAAAATTTGACAAATAATATGGACCTACACGCAAAACTTAAAATCGACACATACAGACGGACGGACTGACAAGGGTAAATCTAGGCGCCCTTCATGTTCGTAGTAGTAAATAATAAACGCTTTTTAATACAATCTTATTAGCATATTTGTATTTTTAGGAACTAAAATAATTGAAAACTTTCCCATTTGTGAAAACGATATGATTTCCAAACATAGAAATATACCTCGCTTTTTCCGTCGAGTCTTTCCCTTTTCTCTTTCTCTGTACGACTTCTTTGTTCTTGGTTTACCTATAACAGATGACCCCAGCATTTCAATGTTTAGCATTCTCAGCAAATAACCCAATAAAAAAATAGTTACATCATTTGTAAACTTGTAAGTTTACTATGCTTGAATCGTGAAGGTTAAGTTTTAATAATAATTGTTTGTCTTTACATCTTCTGATTCTATAAACAATTACAGTCAAACAGTCCAACATTCTTGACTATCCACTAGCAAACTAATCCAATTGTAATTGAAAATTGAAGTGAACTGATGGGAGTGCCGAGCATGGGATGATAACCCCCCAAAAAGTAGTTACATCATTTTTCAAATGCTTGAATTGTGAAGGTGTAAGTTTAAATAGTTATTGTTAGTCTTCATCTTCTGGATGATGAAGTAAAGAAGTCCAACACTCTTGACTATCCACCAAGAAATTAAGAATGTTCGCTGGTCAATTTTAAAATAACAAGGATTCAATTAAAAGTGATGTTTTGTTAGAAAATCGACAAAGAAGTAATTTAAGCCAAAAAATCAATAGGTTACCGATGCAATTTTTGATATTCATGTGTTTCAAAAAAAAAATGGCGGGAAACCGGACACCTCTGCATTTTTCATAGGTTTAACATGAGCAATGGAAAAAATTAGGGGGTCATCAGCCAAAAAATTATTAATTGATAAAACAAGAGAGGTCCGAAAATCTGACAGAAATACGAAAACATGACCAGCGAACATCCTTAAGCCCATTATTCTTTGATTGTAAATGAAAATTGAAGTGAACCGATAGGAGTGACAAGAATCGTCTTATCAGCCTAAGAATAAGTCCCTTGATGCGTGATTGCCATAAACAATGCCATTTTGGTATATTGCTATGACCCAATACATCATAACAAAAGAAATCTAAAACTTTATGCTATCCTGAAACTTTCTTAGAAACAAGAAATTCAAAATAATTGAATTTGTAAAAATGTTTGTTAATTCAAACTTAGTATGCTTTGTGAATATTTATTTCGAATACCTTTATAAAACAAGACATATCACGACATTTAAAGATATGGATGGCACATGTTTTCAAATTACGACATCTGAATTATTCAAATAATGCACTTTTTGCACCAGCCCTATTATAATTCAAGGATGAACATTCTAAAAAAAACGAATAATTATCTCGAAATACTAAACTTTGATTCACTTCCTGAGATCAAAATTCTAGAAATGTTTTTTTTTTATTTTTGTTTTTAGCATTTGTTTGTCCAACGTTTTTCATTTAAATCGGATAGACCAATCATTGATGGTCCAACATAACTTAAAACTGTCCATGATATATTTATAATGTTTACAGAACTCTGCATATATTGTAGTGTTTTTGTAATGAAAAAGAAACATTTAAATTGTTTGGCAACCCTAATTATAAGGACAAACATGCAATGAGGTGAAGTCGACGGTTCATAGCGACCAACAAAAGGATATCAGCTCATTTGTATAGGCAATATATTCTTTTGAAATTTGATACACCAAAAAGTGTTACGTTTGACGATTTTTGCAATAAAATTGAAAAGAAAACATTTATGAACATTTATAAACCCTTCGATCATTCAATAAAAAATAAAAATAAATTATGGTAAAGAAAGGTTTGTTTTGAAATCATATCACGTTGTCTTCTTACCACACTACAGTATTTTGTTGCAATTCCATTTTCCGTTTTCTTCGAATGGGATGAGGAGGGGGATAATTGTAAGTTGCACATAAATACAATACACATTGAAAATCTAGTCTAAAGCAACCGATGACAGGTAACCCTGTATACTATATCATAAACATTCATTTTGGTAGCTACTTAGCCCATTTAATTTTAATAAGCATTTTAATTTTTTAAAGAAATTATAAAAGCAATCAGAAGAGTGCGAGTGGTTTCTTGAGTGAAAAGAATTTTTGCATTTTAATTCGAAGCTTGGTGGAGAAATGTACTGTAGTTAGTGTACAGAAAGAAAAGTCCATTTTCTGAATGAGGTGAGTACGAGTGAAATGAATACATAAGACAACTAAACTTCGAAAAAACATCTTTATCAACGGTTTTCAAATGGCATACGAGAACTTCAAGAGTAAATTCTTCCGACCTTCGAGTACAAAGTGACAAGTCTTTTGTACCTTTACAGGACGGTTTTCTTCCCTGAAGTGAAGTACCAGAAATGGGTCTTCCTTCTTTTGTAACACACCAACAAAAACTAGTAGCGGCATGACATTGAACTTCTACATATGAACCATCTTTCTTACATTCAGGTATAAATATTCCTGCTGTTGGTCGTCTAGCTATTTTTTGTGCCTCTGATCGCTCTCGTTGACATTTTGTTGTATCACGAGATCCTGCAAAAAAGTAAAACAGTTTTAGTTTTCAGGATTATGCAGTTTTTATTTCTGCAGTTAGGGCAAAGTTTTGTAGACGGACTTTATAAGAACCTACCTAATTTCAGTGTCATTTTAGTTAAACGGGAACGAATAAAGTAAACCAATGCTTTCGTGGAAATAATTACAATAATTTTCACCAAATCATTTTACAGTTAAGTTGGTTTGTAGCAAAGTTTGAGTTAAAATCAGAATGTAACAGCACGATACTTATCCTGTTACTTGATATTAGAGAAATTTATGCATATCATGTAGCTTTCTATGTCAACATTTGTACAAATAAATTATCTGAATGCTTTTCTCTTTTATCAGACTAATTTAGAAACAATTTTTTCAAAGCATTCGGTAAATATCATTTAACACCAATCTGCACGTGAGCACCCAGTACCTACCCTTGAGATTTTTTTTCACGTTGCTAATTAATTTTGTAAAAGGGCGTTGTCAAATGGTAATTGACATTTTCTTCATAAACTCTTATTGTTTGTGCCACTTGGAGCTATCATTTCATTATTATGCATTATTAAGCAGTTATGTAAATCGCATTTGAAACTGCGTATTTAACACTTTTTTCCACGACATATACAAGTAGAATGCAGTATGGAGTCCTTAAAATTATTCCCCGCGCGAGAGATGTATGCTCTTTATATATTTCAATTGTGGCGTACTTGTGCTAGAAAGGATGCACTATCATATTATCAAATTTTGGCATTTTTATTGATTGCTATGTCCAATTTTTATTCTGACCACCTGTTTATTGTGCCCACATCTCATGTTTGGACTCGATGAGTGCCCTGTGGTTGTTTAACTGTTGTGATTGTCAATTGTTGGCCTTTTTTGTCGGGTAAAGGATGACAGCAAATGTAAGAGTACTTTGCCGGTTAATTTTATCTTTGTTGACCATCCTCCATTGGTAAATTGGCATGGGTGTAGAGTTGCTCGACATTTAGCGATGAATTCCGCTAAAACCGATGATAGGGGCCCTATTGAACTTACTATGAGGTATGAGCATAGCTTATTGTTGAAGGCCTGATAGTGACTTCAAGATAAAGAACAATTATGAAAGCATTGTTCCATTGCTTGGTTTTACCATGTATTTGTAGAGACTTTGTCTCGTGTGTATTTACTCCATATCCCTTCATTGCTTACATTACAGAAAAGTAGTGCTTAATAAAAACAGTAGGGCCAATACAGTATATTTCACTTCCGGTTTGAAACTTTAATAAATGTGGTATAGAATATATAATACTTGTTTCATACTGATTCTGTATTATGTCATCGAACAGTCGAATTGGGTTTGGCCAATACGGCTATTCTTACTCAAATACGACTCTCCTTTGTCATAATACAGTACAGGCCCACTGAACACGCCCATTCTATAATACTACGATATTGTGACATTCTGAGATCAGTTCTTCCTCAAAACATCTGAATTTTTGTAGAGAGTTAGTATAACAGAAATGTATGCCTGAAGACCATACAGCCTTTGTGCAGTGGGTTTGCTACTCAGATAATAAATATTTGTTTGTTTATGGCTTGTTATCAATGTAATGGGTCAACAACAAAGTTCAATTGATCAGGGCATATATCAGTCGTCATATAAGCGGGAGGTTGATGCATCATTAAACCTGGTTTAACACATCATTTTATCTATAAAATGCCCGTTCCAAGTCGGGAATATGACGGCTTGCCAAAAATGTTCTGTGTTTGGTTGTTTTTCCCTGATTCTGTTGTATGTTATACGGATTTTCCTTACTGGTCTCTTCCTTTGATCGATTCGGACTTTTGTTGTCATTTTTATT
This sequence comes from Modiolus philippinarum, assembly GCA_002080025.1. Taxonomy (NCBI): domain Eukaryota; kingdom Metazoa; phylum Mollusca; class Bivalvia; order Mytilida; family Modiolidae; genus Modiolus; species Modiolus philippinarum. The sequence continues at coordinate 42,666 of MJUU01034783.1, forward strand.
GATAGCATTTACAATGACCTTACACTCATTATCAAATGGTGAATAAAAGGATATGGAGTAAATGCACATGAGACAAAGTCTCTACAAATACATGGTAAAAAACAAGCAAAGGAACAACGCTTTTATTGTTGTTCTTTATCTTGAAGTCACCATGAGGCCTTCAACAATGAGCTTTGCTCATACCTCATAGTAAGTTCAAGACGGCCCCGGTTTAAGCGGAATTCTTTGCTAATTGTCGATACAAAGTATATCGAGAAAGAAGAACTATCCACTATACTTGTCCTACACTGTTGGTAGGCTATTATATTTTGTGAACATTATTTTATTAATTATCCATTACTTTATGAAAGTGTATTTTTGGCATCACCATGCTGGTAAAGCATTTATGATCCATAGTTTTCTGTAAATCTTAATTTTGAAAGGAACACAGTGGTTGGGTATTACTCTCTGCAATAAATTATCACCCTAACGTAAGTTATGTTGACATTGCAAATTCCATTCTCCATATAGATTTTAAACGATTTAAATTCAATTTATATTTGAGTGCAATATTTGCAGAGATAAAATATTTTTAGAAATGGTTAATACCGATCAATGGTTATAAAATTATTTTTCTTACAATTTTCTGCTTCTGTAAAGCCTCTTGGATCAGTCTTGAATTTGATATGAATCCTAGCGTTTTGAAAACAGCTTCCAAGTTTTTAGCACTTATTTCAAACTCATATTTAAGTCCTGTAAAACTTTATAACTTCAGGAAATGCATTTTAAATGCACATCTATTAATATTGAATATATGTTTTAGACTTTCAGTGTCTGTATTTAAACTTATCAACAGTATGAAATTGCTTCTTGTCCTTTCTCCATGAAAATTATGCTATTGTAGTAGCAGATAAGGCCCATAACATCACATCTACAATGAACGCTTACTGAAAGAAATGGGTATTGATAATTCATTTGGCAAACCCACTTACAAACTCTCCATCACCATATGACTCTCCTGTGCCATAATACAGGCACAATATGAAACACCTATCCCATAACACTGCAATATTATGACATACAGAAAATTTTATTGACCCTACGCTATTTATGATTCTGTATATTTATTTTAGGATTTTCCAGAACAAATATTCCATGTTTGCATATATGGTATAACAACTGTTTTTTTTCCACAGCAATTCAGAATTTTAGCAGAGAGTTCGTAAAGCACTAATATATGCCGTAAGGCTATATGTCTTTTGTGTAATGGTTCTGTTATTTAGCTAATAAATATTTGTTGTTTTTTATAAAAAGTGATCAGTGTTATCGATGAACTACGCTTCAATTGTTCCTAGCAGTTGCAATAACCTTACACTCATAATCAAAGCAAAACTGTTTATTACAGTAGTCATACATTTTGGTCGTTGTCTCTTTGACACATTCCCCGTTTCCCTTCTTTTTCCTATTGTTGGTAGGCACAATTTTAAGTGAAGTATCAGTTACATTAAGAAAATTGATTTTTGGCATCACCACGTCTGATAGGCATTTATGATCCATAATTTTCTATAAATCTTCATTTTGAACAAGCACGTATAGTGGTTGCACATTACTCTCTGCAATAAATTATCACCCTAACATAAGTTATGTTAACACTGCAAATTCCATTCTTCATATAGATTTCAAACGATTTCAGTTCAATTTATATTTTAGTACAATATTTGCAGAGATAAAATAGTTTTACAAATAGTTTTACAAATAGTTAATACTGATCAATGTTAACAAATAATTTGTGCCGAGATCACAATCTTAAAGAATATAATACAACTTGAAGTTTTTTTACCGCTGGCTGTTGCTAGTGCCGGTACCAAGTCCGGCTATCCCGAATTCCTATCGTTATCTATGTTTGTCTTTTGTCATTTTATTGTTTTTCTTGTGCAGTTCCCTGGTTAATTATGACATGTGATTGTTATGTTCGGCCATTGTAAGTGTTTCCTGTTATCTTTCCTTCATCTCTGTCCCTAGCTGATTTTGGCTTTACTCTTTGGATCCTATTGTTCTCTGTCAGATTTTACACATAATTCGGTATATGGATTTCCATTTTTTTTTATTTTATCTGCACTGAAGAGACATAAGTTGTCGAAATGCGCATATGCAGAATCTTAATTAACAGTAAAGTAAGTGAAAGCCGAACCGTCAATCAAAAATACGAACAATCCATGGCCAAAGGCAACATCAGAAACACTGAGAAACAAGGACACCACTTGAGCACGGAACAAAAAAAAAGAAAAATGAAGACACACATACAGACGAACAACACGGATCCAATAAAAACCATGGGTGAGTGAACCAGTAGAGTAAGCATCTCCTGCTTCTTATAAGACACCCGCCGTGTTGAACATGTCAACTCCGGTAGTAAAGTCAAATCCGATAGAGGAAAAGCAAACTTTAATTGTAGAGGGAAAGATCTGTTGTCAATCCCGTAACGATCTACAAGATCGTGATGTCGGCCGTAAAACTTCTGTAATGATGACTTTAAGTTTTTGGTAACGTACCCTTGCTTAAGTAATCTATTTGTAAGCAACTGGGCTCTATCAAGGATGTCACTGTAACGAACACAAGCTCTTGAGTAGCGAATGAGTTGTGAAATGTAAACTCCATATGCTGGTGCTTTGGAATGGTGCCACAAAGAAAAGGGAAGTTGACTATTGGAAAAGTGAAGTCATCGCGTTTGTCATACAACCTAGTTTATAATGTACCTCTGTTGTCAATTTCAAGATGAAGGTCAAGGAACGAGGCCGATGTGGAAGTATCTATAGTATCCTTAATTTCAAGCTCTTTTCGATAAATAAGATGCAGAAAATCACCAAAGCGAAGGTTGTTTAGTGATGAAATATCATTTATATAACGGAAGCTGAAATTAAAAGACTAGGGCAGTTTTCTGTCTTTATTTTGAAGAAGCAATTCAATGAATTTTGCCTCATAAGAGTGGAGAAACAGATCAGCTAAAAGAGGTGCACCAAACTGGACAAATATATTGTCAATCAGAAACTCTACCATTTTATTTAGTTGTTGTTTATTTAGTAGAGTAAGATACGAATGTAAATAACTGAGTCTTGAATTGTAACAAGATTCGTTGTTTTTTGTATTTTTGGGGTATAACATTCAATAAACCAAAAGCCCAAATACCAACAATAACTGTAAGCAAAGCTTTTATGTTACAGTAGTGTTTTAATATACCTATGTAACCTCAGAGTGTTAATATTTTTTTATATTGCATTACAATTCTTAATAATTTATTACGACGATAACATGCAATACGCACATTTTAAAGGTGAAGCAACATACATAAAGAGACAAACGATGTATAAAAACACATGACAATTAAAACCCATACATATACTATATAATGTTACTTGCACATTAATTAAAAATTTATGATAAATGTTTATATCTCATAGTTATATATAATGTCTTTGAAGGACTGTATAATTTTCTTTAGAAAATCATCATAATGAAACTGAATATAAATCAATGCTTTATAATTTATAGAGTCACTCTGAAAGGAAATTTTAAAATAATCATAGTTTTTACACATCATAACGTAAAAAATTACTATATAGATTTTCTTATTCAAAAACAAATTAAAAATTTGACTCGTTATCCTTTACTAGAAATCAATGTTTGTCAAAATATTCTATACAATTTGGTTTGATTCATAACATATGTAATTAAGCTTTTCAATGTTTTTCAAATATATATCGCAAACTAAGAGAAAGGTCTTTAATGTTATTGTTTCAGATCTTGGTTTAAGCTTGTTATTTCATTTATATATATATGAATCTTTTAAATTCATATGATAGCGAATAACACATCGTAGATCACCACAGGCCAGTCGTAATGATTTGTCTGTAGTAGGTTTTGACTTACACAGTGTTCATGATAGTAGCCAAATATCCCTAAAAACAAAAATTATTTATCCTTTGATAATAATAGAAATGTTACAAATGTCATTTCAAATTACATTTCTATAATCCTTCATTCATAATTAAGGTCATACTTTGTCACGATTAGTCAAAGGTTAATAATTGTAAATGCATGTGAAGTTTGTTAGTAAGGGCTTGTTATAGTTAGTCATCAGAACTGTAAAAGTAATGATACATTATATATATTATATAACTGAAATCATTTTAATATTTCATGTTTACTGTCAGGAACACAAAATACGCCCTCCACATTCGACCCAAAGTTAGTTATTGTAATAAAGTGCCTCACTGTTGACCGTATTTCTATTCAGACTTTGAAATCTGTTTATTCATTCGATTTTTAACAGTCATAAACAGTCTGTTGACGATGGTAATGCATGTTGAACTATAATGTTCATTTGTCTTTGGAACTGCTTTTTCACTCTTGTAAATTATTTCCTCCATTCACAAATTGTATGATAAGGTGTTTCAGTACATGTTTTTGGTAATAAGGTGTTTCTGTACATGTTTTGGTCTGTACATGTTTTTAGTAATAAGGTGTCTCTGTACATGTTTTTGGTAATAAGGTGTTTCTGTACATGTTTTTGGTAATAAGGTGTTTCTGTACATGTTTTTGGTAATAAGGTGTTTCTGTACATGTTTTTGGTAATAAGGTGTTCACTTTGACCGTTAGTGGAAACGTTGCACGGTATCAACTCTGTTAAGTTGACTGTGTAATATAGCGAAGGAAAAACACTGCATTTATTGCTCACTGTTTATGAACTACAAATAAACAATTGCTACAAGGCACTCCTGGTTGCGGTCACTCAGTATATAGTAACCAATTATACAGTGGAGTTGAAGTAGAGAAAGAGAAGCATATTATCAAACCTCAAACTTCAGGTCGAGTTAAAAGAAGTGGTAGTCAAGGATACTCTAGACGATGGGAGACGGACGAAATTACAGTATAAGGTACAACAGAGTATATATGTCATATTTTCCCAGGACCTTACTCGAGACCAAGGTAAACGAATATTCTTACAATATGGAAGACAACAGTGAATACAAGCCATATTGTGGAGGTTTTCCCCGGGGCATACTTAAAACCATAGTAAACGGACATTTATACAAAAAGAATACGACAGTATAAACAATATTATTGAAGGTTTTCTCAGGAGCAAACTATTAATGTTAAAGTTAGGAGGACAAGAAACTTCCCCACGAACATTCCGTCAAACAAGGTATACAATGTCACAATATGAATTACAACAGTTTGTATACACCATTTTATTGAAGGTTTTCCCAAGGAGCATGCTATATACAAAAGTATACAATATCAAAGTATGGATGACAGCAGTGTGTATATTAGGACTATACTATAGACCAGGACATGAAAGGCAAACAGTGTTAAAGTATTAATGACAGCAGTGTGTATACTAGGACTATACTATAGACCAGGACATGAAAGGCAAACAGTGTTAAAGTATTAATGACAGCAGTGTGTAT
>MJUU01034783.1:49632-65104 GCA_002080025.1 Modiolus philippinarum
GTGTTAAAGTATTAATGACAGCAGTGTGTATACTAGGACCATACTATAGACCAGGACATGAAAGGCAAACAGTGTTAAAGTATTAATGACAGCAGTGTGTATACTAGGACTATACTATAGACCAGGACATGAAAGGCAAACAGTGTTAAAGTATTAATGACAGCAGTGTGTATACTCTAGGACTATAGTATAGACCAGGACATGAAAGGCAAACAGTGTTAAAGTATTAATGACAGCAGTGTGTATACTAGGACCATACTATAGACCAGGACATGAAAGGCAAATAGTGTTAAAGTATTAATTACAGCAGTGTAAAAACTATTTCGTCGAAACTTTCCCCTGGAATTAATAGATTACTAAGGTATACAATGTCACAGTATGTAAAACACCACTCTGAGGAATGTTGTCCCAGGAGCACATTATTGACCATGCTATAAAAAGAAGACATTGCTACAGTATGAATGAAAACAGTTTGTATAAACCATTTTTGTGGAAAGTTTTCCCGGGAGTGAATATTTTATTAAAGTTTGCAATGCTAAAGTGAATATAAAAACATACTAAATGAAACACAGCCAATCAAAGATTGCGATCCCGCCGCTACCCTTTTTTGGACTCCCTCCCACAAATGTTTTTGAAACTAAATTAATCATTGTAACCGTAAAACACCAAAAAGATATGGTTGCTAGGTAGAATTTCAAAAAGTAAAGGCTTCTGAGAATTTCAGGAAATTATCAAAATTAGAATCAAAGATTTTTGCAACCTGACTGTTGAAAAATCATCATTTTTACTGTAAATAATTGAAAAAGATATGGTTGCTTGGTAGAATTCCAAAAAATAATGGGTCTTTGAGAGTTTAAGGAAATTTACCAAACTCAGAATCAAAAATTTTTGCAATCTGACTATGGAAAGTGATCACTGATACTATAAGGCATCAAAAAGATATGGTTGCTAGGTAAAATTAAAAAACAGAAATTGGTCTTTGAGAGTCTCACATAATTTACCAAAATTAGAATCAGTTTTTTGCACTCTGATTATTGAAAATGATCTACACTACTGTAAGGAATTAAAAAAGATATGGTTGCTAGGTAGAATTAAAAAAACAGTAGGTCTTTGAGAGTTTCAGGAAATTTACCAAAATTAGAATCAAAGATTTTTGCAATCTGAACATTGAAAATCATCATTAAAACTATAAGGCATAAAAAAAGATATGGTTGCTAGGTAAAATTCCAAAAAGTAATTGGTCTTTGAGAGTTTCAGGAAATTTACCAAAATTAGAATCAAAGATTCTTGCAACCTGACATTTAAACATCATTATAACTCTAAATAATTAAAAAAGATATGGTTGCCAGGTAGAATTTCAAAAATAATGGGTCTTTGAGAGTTTCAGGAGTTTTACCAAAATTAGAATCAAAGTCTTTTGCAATCTGACCATTGGAAATGATCATTAAATCTAAAAGGCATCAAAAAAGATATGGTTGCTAGGTAAAAATTTCCAAAAATAATGGGTCTTTGAGAGTTTCAGGAAATTTACCAAAATTAGAATTAAAGATTTTTGCAGTCTGACGGTTAAAATTCATCATTATAACTCTAAATAATTGAAAAAAGATATGGTTGCTAGGTAGAATTCCAAAAAAAAAATTAAAATAATAATGGGTCTTTGAGAATTTCAGGAACTTTACCAAAATTAGAATCAAGGTTTTTTGCAATCTGACCATTGAAAATGATCATTAAAACTATAAGGCATCAAAAAAGATATGGTTGCTAGGTAAAATTCCAAAAAGTAATTGGTCATTGAGAGTTTCAGGAAATTTACCAAAATTAGAATAATATTTTTGGAATCCTAGTATTCATACTAGCTGATGACATTAAAAAGTTGCTTAATTATAAAACTTCAAAAATAATTAGTCTTTGACATTTTCAGGAAATTAACCAAATTTGGCACCAGGGATTAAATTCTAAAAGCTTAGAACGGATTCAAAGAGCAATTCCAATAATTCCTCATGAAAATATAAACCACAAAATCAAAATTATACATAGAGTTCCAGACGTTCTGATGAGTACTGATTGTTTAACATTTTTTGGCCCCTTAAGGGCATGCCCCCAAGGGTCATACCAAAAGTCCGCTATGATCAGTAAATGAGATGCATATAATCGAACTTGCATACAAAGTTTCAGCTTCCAAACATGAATACTTAAGAAGATTTCGCTTATTACTGGATATCTCGAAATACATTTTCGCTCATTTCTCCGCCCTGAGGGCAAATTTCAAAATTCCGAAACCTTCAGCATAGACAACTTTTAAAGTGTTACTTATACCTTAATTACAAGATTTCTGCAATTTAAGGTGTAAGAGGAGTTCCAGCGGAATCGTTTTTTTGGACCCCCTAGAGGCCATGCCTTGAGGGGTCATACCAAAATTCCGACACCCTCTGTGAAGTTGCTACATAATAAGTGAGTTTTAACTTTCTAACCCAAATGGCCTCAGAAATTTCTTCAATTATTGGATATCGCGAAAATTTGTTTTCGTCCATAATTTGCCCCTAGGACGTTTGACCTAAATTACGAATCCACAGTGTGCTACTTCTGATCATACTCTAGTATGGTGCCAAGTTTCAAATTTGTATCTCTGTTAGTTCCGGAGCTATTGGGGAGCATTACAAACGTACGCACGCACGTAAACACGTACGTACATACATACGGACGGACTGCATTACATAATTCCCCCGCTTTCGCTAAGAGGGGGGATAACAAGGTTTACCAGCTGTATTACATAAACCAAGCTAGACATACAATGTTATGGAGGACCACAGTGTATACAACCAATACTGTTAAAGGTTTTAACACGAATAATGATAGACGGACAATGTTTCACAGTGTACATGGAAGACAAAAAGTTTCCATGTACATTGAGGATACTGTAGACCAAGGGAAAAAGACGATGTAACAGTATGGTAAATAATACAGGAGCACCCTATAAACCATGTTTGACGCACAATGTTATAGTATGGAAGCCCAACAGTGTATATAAATCATGTTGAGAAAAACCTTTACATCAAGAGAAGGGATCAAGTCAAAGGGATAAGACAATGTTACAATATCGTAAATAGCAGTATATTATTATATCGTTGAAAAATGTCTATGGAATATATGACAGGTGAAAAATGTTGCAGTATGAAAAACAACAGTGTTTATAAAAAATATGTTGTAAAGGTTTTTGGATGCATATTTTAGACCAAATTGAAGGAGGTAGAAATTGTAATGGGATAGAAAAGCAAAGAGTTTATAAATCATATTGTTGAAGGTTTCCCTGGAACATACTATAGACCATGATAGTTAGACAATGTTACAGTACTGTAGACAAAGTGTATTGTTACAGTATGTTAAACAACAGTATTTAATCATATTATGAAAATTGTCACAGGAGTGTAGTAATGACATGACAGACGGACAGTTACAGTATTGAAGACAACGAGTTTTCCAAGGAGCATACTGTAGTTGAATTGAAACTGAAAATTTTACAATCATTGTGAAAATGTTTCAGTAACATACCAAAGACTGTCGTAGACAGACAAAAGTACATACATGCATTATAAGAAGGTATTTCCTAAAGGATAATACCTTAGACCTTCGATCAAGGTACTACAATGACAGACATCAATGTATATAAACCATATTGTTGAAGGTGTTTCGGGGCAAACTGTACACAAAAGTATTAAATCTTACAGTTAAGAAGTAATCAAGTTTTCCCGCGAAAATTCTGTAAACCACGGTAGACAGACAATGTAACAGAATGGAAGCCAACGGTTTATATAAACTATACTGTGAAAGGATTTTCTTGGAAAACCCTGTAGAAGGAGAACGAGTAATATTACAGAATAAAAGAAAATAGGGGATAAAGAGGAGCATAATGTTCACCAAAGTAGATGGACAGTGTAAAGTGTTGACGACTACAGTGTATTTTGTTGATTTTTTTTTCTAAAGAAGCAAACAGAAGACCAAGGTAGACGGTCAATGTTACATAGGACCAAGTTTTGCAAGGAGCAATCTGTACACCAAGGTAGACGGTCAATGTTATATAGGACCAAGTTTTGCAAGGAGCAATCTGTACAAAAACATAGACGGTCAATGTTACACAGGACCAAGTTTTGCAAGGAGTAATCTGTACACCAAGGTAGACGGTCAATGTTACAGAGGACCAAGTTTTGCAAGGAGGAATCTGTACACCAAGGTAGACGGTCAATGTTACATAGGACCAAGTTTTGCAAGGAGCAATCTGTACACCAAGGTAGACGGTCAATGTTACATAGGACCAAGTTTTGCAAGGAGCAATCTGTACACCAAGGTAGACGAACAACGTTACATAGGACCAAGTTTTGCAAGGACCAATCTGTACACCAAGGTAGACGGTCAATGTTACAAAGGACCAAGTTTCCCAAGGAGCAATCTTTAAACTTAGGTAGGCGGTCAATATAACATAGGACCAAGTTTTGCTTGGAACAATCTGTAAACTGAGGTAGGCGGTCAATATTACAGTATTGAAGTCAACAGTGTATGGAAGGTACTCCAAGTACCTTACTTAGATAGATCTGAAAACCTTGTTTTTTTATAATTGTTTTAAGAGTTTCCCCTTTTTCTCTCGATATTCATTTGCCATTCATAGAACAAAAGTATAGAAAACAAAGTATCTGAACCACATTGATGAAGGTTTCATACTTAAAAATATCAACAACATATGAAAGCACATTATGGCCATATGATTTATGATTTTCTGAAAGTATCCTTTACGCTTTTTAATTCGGTAATAATTCGTCATTATATCTACTAAATGTTTGCCGGAATATGAAAAATATTAGTTTAAATCCAAACCGGTTGAAATTTTTAATATAATAAAGACAAATTGGACTGTAGTTTAAATTTATAATAAGACTTTTGTTGGTGTCAGGGCCATAAGGGGTAAAACATAGGCATCCTATAAATGAAGTCCATATCAATAAGTGGGTGCACATGAACCTAACTGTTGACCTATATTTAATAAATCTGAAGCTTGAAGAAAATCCAGTTAAAACTTGTGTCCGATGACTGCCGAAAACTTTTGAGAAAAAAGGCTTTGGAGCTTTATGTAAATCTAGACAATATAAATGGTGAAATCAACACATCATTGACCCATAGAACCTTTCGAATTTTGTACATTTTAAAATAAAAACTATACGTTGTTTTGCACGTTATCAAAATTGTTAAGACTAAAAAGTCATTTAACTGAAAGTTATTTTGCCTCGAGTGTACACTGTTGCTAAAACAAAATGCCAGGTTTAAAATGTAAAATGTAGAAATTTTGGATAAAAAGCTAATATAACTGTCAGAATAGATAGAGTAATAAACAGACATTGAATTATGATAACCTTCACCAGTCTCAGCAAACCAAAAAGTACTTGTAAAAAAACAGATATACCATGTTTTAAGTTGCAAATCAGTAAGAATTGAATGCAAATTTCTGACTATGAAGCCGACTTTGATAATTATCTTTTTAGCGACAGTACAAGTTCCTTGTGATTTAATGAAATACACACTTACGTTTATTTGTCCTACCAGTATGAACATCAACTATACAGAAACAAATTATCATTACTTCTATGAAATGCATTTAAATATGAAATTTTCCTTCTGAAGCATCCAAGATTCCAACGAAAGTTTTGTTATATATCAGTACGTATTAATTCCATGTACACTATATAGAGATAATCATACAGTTAGTCATTACTTATAAATTTATACAATAATTATCATGTGTTGTTACTGTTTGCCAATTCCTACTGTGTCGTATTTTGTAAAATTTCAGACTTTATAAATCGGTCCAGAAGCTTAATGCATTACGCATGACTGTCAATAAACAGCAATAAACAACCCTCATGCACAATATGAATGCAGACATGCATGCTTCAACAATTAGACTGTTTTGTAAAATTAAGCTTGATTATAAACTGCAGTATAAATTTGTATAAGTGAACATCTGTTTAAGGTAGGGTAAATCTCGATGATTTTGACAATATCACGTACATATAGTTAATGTTATGGTTAGCTTTAGAAATGTTTAAGGTAATTTTACGTCACTAAGATTTATGTGTCCCTAAAAGAACATGTTTTATTTGTAATTTTCCACCTTTTTAGAATAGAAAAAACAGTCTCTTGTGTTATATGAACTATATTAACAAGAATACTTGACATAAATGAACCTTGACAAGCATAGATTTATAGGTAAAACCAGGTGTGATGTTTTATCTTACATTTATCACACCTTAAAGATAATATTTTTGCAAGTATTCTTATATTTTCAATAAATCTTCCAGGTAAGCAACCATAATATATTGACAATCACAGACTTTACTGGAAAGATTAAAATTTTACATGTTGTAAGATGGTTTCTGTGTGAAAAGTTGTCGTTTGGTATAAGAATGTATTTAACACATCTGTACAGTATTGTTACTTAGCGGGGGTTTACGTATGCTCACCTGTGTAAATAAGAAAATGTTTCCTAAAGTGTTTGCTAACATTTTATAAAATATACATGTCATTTTTGGCCAAATTAGGTACAATTAATTAACAAAAGCATTCATATAAATGTATATTGCATTATGTTACTTGAAAGTTGCCACATTTTGAATGTGTTTTATCTTTAAAACAAACTCAATATTTACAGTTATATAATTTGTAGAAAAAAAGACAAAAATTAGAGAAAGAAGTTGTCCTGCAGGAATCCATTGCCAAACCTGGTTTATCTTCAGTGTTAATACACCCAACATTAGGAAGATTAAGGAAAACGGTAAAGTCCCTATTTGAAAAAAAAAATACGATCAAACTTTATTTCTGATAGATATATACCATGTCAAGGACCACTGATTGCTGAGAGAGTGTACCGTAAAAACGCCGCCGTAAGTCCAACACTTACCCTTTTGTTATTTACTGGTATCAATAGATAAGTCCAAGTTTAAAAATGTTAATTTTGAAATTAATTAAACTGGAGACTGAAAAGTTTTGAATACAGACCCCTATTACAACAAGTATAGACCCTTATAGATGTCCCGCCCGTCCCTGCTTGACCGCAAAAATTGATGTGAAAAATCAAACTGACCTTATCACAACAACGAAACATGTTCACAAGACTTCGAGTCTATCACTAAAAGATACTGAAAACCAAAAGTGTTCATAAGGTCAAGGACAAAAGCTATATAAAAGGCAGTCATGTACTACACAAGACCAACCCATATACCCAAATATCGTTGACCTATCACTTGTTATTGCTGACAAAGTGACCTGAATCACAAAAACTTAACATCAAAGTTTACACCGTCGCCGTCGTCGTCATACTTTGTACGCATGTGTCTCGCTTTCTGTGCCTTTCGTCGCGGGCGAGACAAAAATATATGTTGAAAAGATAATAACCAACATACAGAAACAGCACTTGTTTTAACAGACTCTGTCATCACAATACAATTAAATCTAAAGGAGGAGGACCCGATATTGTAATTGGCACTGAGACATGGCTTGAGCCAAACATAAAAGACATTGAAATATTTCCACCAGATTACAAATTATACAGAAGGGATCGGAAGGGTAAACAAGGTGGCGGTGTACTCATCGCAGTAAAAACAGACTTCAGAGATGTATGCTCTTTATTTTTCTTAGATATGGTGTACTTGTACATGAGATAATATCTCATGTGTACACTTTGTTCAATTGATATAATCTAAATTTATGTAAATTCTAAAACCGAAGGATTAACTCCCTCCATCGTAGTTTTGTCCTTAGCTATATTTGATATTGCTGATTATTCGGATTCGTTTGGTTTTATGCATTTTAAACATTTTTTTGAAATTAAGGATTTCCTTTGTTTGGGTTCTATTGCTGCTGATGAGGAATTAGTTTCCGAAATGGCCATACAGCTCAATAAAATTATTGCAGTTAACATATGTGTTATGGTCTCATGTTCATTTACTCCATATCCTTTCGTAAAATATTCATTAGTGATGAAGTAGAAGAACTTTCACCACATGAAAATGCAGAAATGATATGGGCAAAAATTAACATCAAAGGTAACAAAACGTTGTATGTATCATCTTTTTACAATCCTAAAACATCTGATGAACAAAGTCTTAAATGGTTTGACAAATCTGTAAGAAGAGCTGTACAAATTAAAAATGCTGCATTTCTTGTAGTGGGCGATTTTAACCTCCCTGGATGGGATTGGAAAAACAAACAAATTAAATCAAAATCCACCCATCAATCAATACATCAAGAGTTTGGAAATACACTTGACGATACATGTCTCACACAGATGATTGAACAACCAACACGAAAAGACAACATACTTGATCTCATTATTACCAACATGCCAAATCAAGTCCCCCGTATAGAGATCATGCCAGGAATATCTGATCATGATATAATTTTCATTGAATTTAACATAACACCATCCAAGTTAAAACAGACACCAAGAAATGTACCCATATATTCCTATGCAAACTGGGTCATTATGAAAAAAGAGATTGAGAAACTATACACTGCATTATCAGAAAAGATCAACCCTTGCACTGTCGAAGAGCTGTGGCTAGATTTTAAAACACATCTTAATCAGCTAGTCACTGAACACATACCACATAAAAAACTTTCTAAAAAGCACAAAGCACCGTGGATAACTACAGAAACTAAAAACCTGATGAAAACAAGAGATCGTCTTTACAAGAAAATGAAAAAATCAGGAAATGATAACATCAGAAATAGATACAAAACAACCAAGCATCAAGTACAGAAACAGTTGAGGCAAAACTACTGGCGGTACATAGAAAACATCGTAACACCCAAACCAGAAGATGGCACTTTCTCCAACATGAAAAAATTTTGGTCATATATAAAGAGCAAAAAGACAGACTATTGTGGCATTGCTTCACTAAAAAGGGATGGCAAAATAATAACAGATGTAAAGCAGAAAGCAAATGCGCTGAATCCGTCTTCTCAGAACCTACCACCATTACATCAACTGAATTCCAACATGGCAAATATATGAAAGATCAGACAATCTATCCAACAATGAAAGACATTAACATAACACCACAAGGTATAGCCAAACTTACAAAATCTCGACCCAACCAAAGCTAGTGGATCTGATGCAATTAAACCTCGCATACTTTAAGAACTGTCACAAGAAATAGCACCAATATTAAGCTTAATCTACAACAAATCTCTAAATACTGGTGAAATACCGACAGATTTGCGCACTGCGCATGTTTCTCCCATTTACAAGAAAGGGTCAAAATACAATCCAGAAAACTATCGACCAATCTCCCTTACTTGTATATGTTGCAAGATCATGGAACATGTAGTTGTCAGTTCAATCATGACACATGCCGACACTCATAACATCATTTATCCTCTCCAACACGGCTTTCGTAAAAACAGATTTTTGGAATTTTTGGATGACATATCAAAAAACATTGAAAACACTACTCAGACAGATGTACTTATAATGTATTTTTCTAAAGCTTTTGACAAGGTCAGTCACAACCTACTTACACACAAACTTCACAATTATGGTATACAAGGTAAAACAAACAGGTGAATTCAAAGCTTCTTGTCAAATCGTACTCAGGCAGTAGTCCTAGAGGGTAACACTTCAAACTATGTCCCCGTTGAGTCAGGTGTACCACAAGGTTCGGTTCTAGGACCTAGTCTGTTTTTATTTTATGTCAATGATATGCCAGTCGGCCTAAACTCTACAATTCGTCTATTTGCAGATGACACAATTCCTTATCTTACAGTAAAATCCAACAGTGACTGTAAAACCCTACAAAACGATCTGGACAAACTTGGATATTGGGAAAAAACTTGGAAAATGGCCTTCCATCCTGATAAATGTAATGTTATTTCCATCACTAGAAATAAAAACACTTTAAAACATGACTATACATTACATGGCCATAAACTAGAACATGTGGATAAAGCAAAATACCTTGGTGTCACAATACAATCAGACCTCAAATGGCACAGTCATGTAGACAACATCTGCACAAAAGCAATTAAGACACTTGGCTTTTACGTAGGAATCTTAACATCAGTTCCACCTCAGTAAAGGAACAGGCATACAAATCTCTAGTTCGTCCATCTCTAGAATATGCCTGTTCTACCTGGGATCCATATATTGCTGAGGATATAAACAACACAGAAAAAGTTCAACGAAGGGCTGCTAGGTTTGTAACTAACAGACACCATAATACTTCCAGTGTTAGTGACATGATAGGTTCATTAAAATGGAAAAGCCAAGCAGATAGACGAACATATACACGCCTTGTCATGCTATACAAGATCTTGCATGAACAAGTTGCTGTACCAAAAACAGACAGACTTATTTCACCACTCAGACAGACACGCAACATGCACCCACTCTCTTTACAATTACCTTCCTGCAGAATACAATTAAGACAAAACTCATTTTTCCCTCGCACTATTAAAAACTGGAAGAGCCTCCCTCATTGCATTGTGATGATCAACAAGCATGCAATATCACACTATACATACAGTCACTAATCACATCACATCATGTAAATTGTTTTATCTTATTCAAAAGCATGTAAAAAAAAATTCTTTTTTTTTCTTTTCATTTTTGTAAATTAACTTCATTTTTTGGAATTAGCATGCGCAGTACAAAGTGACATAATCTTCGACATGATGAAGGCGGTCATTATGAAGTAGAAGTAGAAGGACAATAGAGAAAGAGCTTGAATTTTGACAGGCATTGCCAGACAATACATTCATGCGCGTCATAGTCAATCATTTGTATGAAAATGATTTACATGTGCAAATTCATTAAGCAAATACTCGATAAAGTATTTATACGCAAATCTGAAAATAGTAAATATGCAATTTTTTTGTTTCCCCCGCAGGACTGGATCATATTTTAATGGCATATATGTCAACATCGTTTGCTCTTTATCCAGTATCCTAGACGACTTGTCTATCTAGGCAGTACAGAATATAGTTTTCGACCAATACTCGTACGTTACATTGAGCATAACAGCTGTGATGAGTATATAGGACAGAGTATTCAATATTTTTCGAAAACAAATGCAAACGCATAAAGTTAATATTTTAAATAATCGTCTGAAATTTGTAACAACTCTATATGCTGCATCTGCCTTTTTTCACTAACATTATACTGATCTTGATTTAGTACTTGTGAACATTTAGAAATAAGCTCAGCAATTAAATATGCAATTTTTTGTTCAGCGACATTATATAATATAGTCGCCGTCCTATGTGCTTTTATTTAGTACTTGTATATCAATTATTTACAATTTTCGTTATGTGTTCGTACCTGAACATTTGCCTTTTCTTCTAATACTGACTTCCCTTTTCTCACAGCGCTTCGCCTTCACCAGGTCACATTTGGAAGCATATGTTATGCCATCTGTTCCACAAACAGGCCTCCTTTGTCTATTTGAACATTTAATTTTACAGTCAGAGTCCCGCAGTGCTCTAAATAGTACCTAAAACATAAAATGTCTACTCTTTCACCATGTGTGTTCATTTTATTTATATACCTTACTCTAATTACCTAATAATACTTCGGTTTGTTTGGCTGGTTTCACTACTGTGTACAAACTTATGTCTTTCAGTGCACTGATGCGGAATAGCGGTACAAACTGAAGCTTTTCTTGTTTGGGTCTACAAAATGTTAACGAGTATGACCTTGAGAAAACTTGGTCGTCAGCTGTTTTTTGGGGGGAGGTCTTTTTGTTTTTTTCCGTCACGATTTCTGCACCAAAATAAAATTCTACATGTAGAATTCCAAATAATTGTTAATCAGTATTGGCTTGTTTGGGTGTCAGTTTAGCTGGATTCTTCAGATGGCCAGTTCAACAAAAAGTTGATAGAGAACAAATAGCAAATACAGAGATCTAAAAAACAACGGCAGTAGAATACCGAAGCCCAAAGACATGGCAAAACGGCAACAGAGAAAAACAAAGACAAAACAATGACGTGAGACAGCTACAATGCACGGAAATAAAAAGACGATATTAAGAACTAAAGCAGTCATAGTGTGAACTCCGATGAAAACCGGGAGAGATCACGGGTGCTCCGGAAGGGTAAACATGTCCTAAACCGCTAGCGACAACCGTCACACTATCAGTGAGGCATATAGTGTTTTGAAAGGTCTGTTTGGTAGCGGATTGGTTAAAGCCATTTTCGAACCCCTAGACAAAAAAAACCAAAAAAACAAAAAAAACAATGAAATCCATGGTACATGTTACTTCTTTAACCCTCAAACAGTACCATGGTGATATTTTGAAAATGGAGTGCCAAACTCAATATTAAATCATTGAATTAATGTTTTTCATTTAAAGTTTAGCGTGATTTTGTTTCAAATTATCAAAATTAAATACGTCATAATGTAACGTAAATTGCACGTTTTCTAGTGATAACATGAACATTTAAATTATTTTAATGGAGACATTTGTATAATACAGAAAGGTAGGGAGCTTAGTCCGCAAACTAGACTTAAAAAATGATATTTTTGCCCTTTAAACAGTGTGATCCCAGGTAGCAACCAGGAGGAACTAATTAGACTAAGACGTAAATATTTCTTCTAGTTTATCTTTGTTAATTAAATGTACTTTAGATAACTCAATACACATCCTGAAAATTGTAAATTTCCTTCAATCATCTTTTAAACAACGGGTGGTTTTAATAGTCAATCAAGTACAACTATAAGTTACATGATATATATACTTAATTGCAAGTACTATCATAATTGATCGTCAGTTATAACGCATTTGTATATCTACATGCCAACAAATTGTGCACGCACCTTGATAAATCCAATTATGAAAATATATATTTCAACTGACACTGATAAGTCAGATGTACAACATTAAGCATACTATAGTATTTGTTCTGATACCGAATGATAGGGATGTAGAAACTCTTTTCGATATGGGAACACAAGTTTAAGTTCCTCAACATTTGAGGCCCCACAAAAGCTCTCTGGACAGTGTGAGTGTGTCTTTATTGTTGAAACTTGGTGTTTTCAAACCGATTTTTCGTAATTTTGGCTTACCTCCACTGTTAATAAGCTATTTGCATTATAAGTGCAACTATTTCATACTCGACCATTCATTTGTCCCAAGGTAATGTACAAAGGTAGAACTACAATAATTATAATATAATAATAAAAAACTAAAATTTATGAAAACATCGGCAAATGAATACCGATGCAAGAACAAGAAAAGGGGGAATTCTAAAATCATAAATCCAAAATCACGGCAATTCACAGTCAACACGAATTGAGACAGAATGATAAAGACAAAACAAATAAACAAAAATGAACAAGGACGCCACAAAACTAAAGCACTAGCAGTGTGAACCCTTATAAAAACTGAAGTATCATCACGTGCGCCGGACGGGTAAGCATGATCTGCTCCACGCAGGAAAAAAAGGAATCGTTTTGATTTCTAGCTCCATCCTATGGGATGTATACATCTCAGTTTGATACTAAATAATATGTTATACATACTAAACATATATGTCATACTTTATTACTCTGAATACTTTTTCTGTATCTTTTTGTTATTGTATTCTTTCTTTCTTTTTTACTTTGGATTACATACCACATGACATGTAAACTGTGTTTAAGTCCAATGAATTGATTTGTTTTGATTTGATTTGTACGATTCGCAAACTTTTGCTCCACTCCAGACGATTTCATTAAAATGTTGTTTAAACTTTAACAAAAAGGTAACGGATTTCAAAAATCTAGAAGTTTATAGAAGACATGGTTATCTGATGCCGAAGTAATGCGTTACTCGAAAGCAGTTTACTACTTAAGACATTTTCCATCTTCGCTTTTACGGAAATGTTTAAAAATGCCAGAATCTTTTACAACATACAGAATACTTGAGACGTTACCCTCACTTTTAAGGATGTTGGCAAGGCATTCTGTGTGAGAACGTTGAATGAACTTTGGAGTTTCTATAAGCTTAGATTTTAAGTATATGCTGGCCTCTCTTTGATATTCAGCCGATTTCTACTGAAATACATGAATCTTTACCAAACCTTTGGAAGTTTAGAGTTTGATTGCTGCTGTGTTTTACAACGTTCTCTCTCATTCCTTCCTGTTCGAGATATTGGTCTTGTAGCGAGTAGTCTATCTGTATTAGGTTTACTCGAATGTTTTATTTAATTATACAATAGGGAAACGGGACAGAGAAAGGGGATGTTTTGTACCCATAGACCTGTTTAACCCTACCGCTACTTATTGCTATATCGCCGGTACGATGTCTGTACTGTTGTTTACATTTGTCTTTTGTCTTTAAATTGTGTTTTGTTGCGAAGTTTTCTGACAGATTGTGGCATGTGAGTAAAATGTTCAGCCATTGTAGATGTTTGCTGCTGTCTTTTCCCTTTTGTAAAATCTGAGTAATAATTGCATAAATCATAAATTCAGGAAAATGCTGATATACAGAATTGCTTTTACTGACGTAAAACGTTTTTTCTCGGACAGAAAATGCCAATCAAACTTGCAAAACTACTTCATTATTAAAAGATATATTAATATTAGTTGCCACTCAATACAAGCAATTGAAGATTTATTTTTTTACAATATGATTATTTGACATTAAGGTGTCAGATTGTAATAAAAAAGTTTTTTATTATTAGTAATGGCGGATCATCAACTGAAATATCTAATCTTACATCAATCTCCTTACTAAATAAAATCATACCCAAATACCAACAAACAAGCATATCAATTAAACAGTTATCATCATAGTCTGTGGTCTAGACGTAAGACCTATGCGTAAGCATTAGATGGCGAAAAATGTATTTGGAAAAATTTCATATATCAAAACGTTTGATCGACTTGTCGCCAATCGTCGGAAAATTGACTTTATTATATAGCTGCCAAAAATAATATTCGACATATTTACAGATTTAATATATAACTGAAAATTGATCAAATAATAACATATTTAGATAATACACGGCTAAATACAATTAAAGGTTCAGGATTGGTTAAGCTATTTCTAAACCAAGGATTGTCTACGAACTGTCTAAATCCTGTCAGCTCTCTCTTCCACTCAAGGTTAGCGCACAAACCGTCTAAACTATGTTACTTCTGCCCCCTTCTCTCTCTTCAACTTGAGGCCAGCAAACAAAATTATATTCACTGTGTCAGTTCTTTCTTGAACTTCAGGTTATTAACTGTTTCAACTTACAGTAGCTTTCTTTTCAAGTCAAGGTCAATCAACTGCAAGTTCTCTTTTTTTGCAAGTCTCTCCAGATTTGACTATACCGATGTTGACTTTTTCGTAGATTGACTCACTTACAGTGTGACAGGTGCTGTTGTTTAAATCTGCGCATATGACAGAAAATTGAAATTATCTATGGGAATATTGGAGAAATGATTTTCGGTGTCTTATGATAGTTA
>MJUU01034783.1:75816-122990 GCA_002080025.1 Modiolus philippinarum
GACGGACGGACGGACGGACAGACGGAGGGTATTACAATATCCCCGAACTTTCTTCGAAAGTGCGGGGATAATTACATAGTTGAAGTGTGATAATAACATAAAAGAGATATGATGAGAAAGATACCGAAATTGCAGCGAACTTGAATTGTGGTGACAGTCACTTCGTAGTTTTAAAAACAGTACTCATTATCCGAAGAAGTGAAGAAATAAAAAATAAAATGGTGACACATTAGAGGCGTAAATTCCGATGTCCATTACTTATGATATATACAGGCGGGGAAGTAGTTCACAAAAATTGTCTCCCCTGTAAATGTTTACCTGCAATCTCCTCAAATAAACAAGATGAGTGATGACACGGCCTCGTAAAAAAAAATCAAATTTCTAATATTTGCGGTATTTTTTTACATTTCACTTACTATGTGTCTTATGCTGCAACAATCGCTGTATTGTACAGATATATGAAAAATATACAAATGTCGTTGATTAATTCATAAAACAGTTTTAAAACCAACTCTATCTGATGGTCAAAACTGTGTGATAATAAAGAAAAAAAACCTAGCCACCCTCAAAAGGCATGGGCGAAAACAAAATTTAGGAGTATTATTAAATATATAATTATGCATCGTATAAACATATGAAATTGATTTCTGCATATGGCCTTTTTCAGGATCCACTTTTCCCAGTTTTTAAGTAGGGAGAAAATGGACTTTTTCATTATATTTTTAGCTCGCTAGTTATTTGTACTCACTGTGAAATAAATATATGGGGCAATTAAAGGGCATGTATTACTTTAACTATTTTCACTTCGTTAAATTTCAAGATTTTCGGACACGTGTTAATTAGTATTTGAGGTGTAATATAAGGGTGGTTACTATGTGGTATTCTTTTAGAGAGTTTTGTTGACAGTTTCCTATTTATACAAAGCTGATTCCTGAAAGAAACCTCAGAAAGAATGCAAAGGAGATAAAAATTCGATCGTGTTTGAACTTTTATTCTGGAGAAACGCTACGAAGGGCGGACATAAAAATTTGCACATGGAATGACAGGTATATTGGCGATCCGTATACAAAATTTGGTCAAAATCTTAAGATGGCCTTTTTGGGGATCCACTTTGAAAGACAGACAGTAACTTGATCTTTTATGCCAATTTGTGCATCGTATATGCATCTATACGTTCATCTGCGGTAATCTGCGTTGTTTTCATATGGAATGAAAAATATTAGTATTTTTTTATTGGAAATAACTTTTATAATTATGCATCTATGGCAAACAATGCAAACAATCCAAAAAGTAACATTTTTACCTCATTTACTGAAAGAGAGCTCAATTTCTATTGTTCTATTTCAACCACTTCCCCGCCTGTAATAGTCTTCCTACATATGTTTCTAAATATACTTGGACTAACTGTCATATTATGTTCCTAAAAAGTGTTTAATGACTAAATACCGAAGTTACTGTGAATTTAAATTCTGCATATGCGCATTTCGACAACTTATGTCTCTTCAGTGCAGATAAAATCTAAACGTTTGGAAGACCATAAACTCAAAGATGTTTAAAAACTGATAGAGAACAAATAGCCAATATTATCTAAATGTGAAGCCAAAATCAGCTAAGGACAGAGCTTTGCATGAGGGAGATACTCCTTAGTTTTCAACAAAATTTACAAAAATTTAGATACTGTAAGGTTCCAAGTAGAATCTGCTTTCGGGTCAGCACCGAAGTACTGACTACTGGGCTGGTGAATACCCTCGGGGACTAACAGTCCACCAGCAGTGGCATCGACCAAGTGGTAACAAATGACTAAATGACTAAATACCGAAGTTACTGTGAATTTAAATTCTGCATATGCGCATTTCGACAACTTATGTCTCTTCAGTGCAGATAAAATCTAAACGTTTGGAAGACCATAAACTCAAAGATGTTTAAAAACTGATAGAGAACAAATAGCCAATATGATCTAAATGTGAAGCCAATATCAGACAGTTATTACAAAGAAGGTATTACATCATCTCTTAAGTCTTTCTCTATTATTCCGCAGATGCCAACTTGACACAGTGATGTAATACCGCACTGAAAGGTAGGTAATAAACGTTAACATTGCTCATCATAAACATTCCTGTTCGGTTGGTGTTAAATAGTATGCTACTGGTTTATACGTTTAGAATAAACTGAGCCACACATGCAAGGAAGCTATCTTTAATGGGTGCACCATATGCTGAGTAAGATATTTTAGATCATTTCAAAACTTCAGAGTATCAAAAATTATGAATGAAGGGATATGGAGTAAATGCAAATGAGACAAAGTCTCTACAAATACATGGTAAATAAGCAATGGAACAACGCTTTTATTGTTGTTCTTCATCTTGAAGTCGCCATGAGGCCTTCAACAATGAGCTTTACTCATACCTCATAGCAAGTTCAAGACGGCCCCTAGCACCGGTTTGAGCGGAATTCATTGCTAATTGTCGAGCAACGCTACATCCATGCTTTTTTATCCTAATGATCCATGGATGCGGGATCGTCAACAAACTTAAAGTAAACTGGCGAAGTGTTCTTACAATCGCTGTCATCCACTGCCCGACAAAAAGACGACAGAAGACGATCACAACATTTAAACAACCACAGGGCACTCATCGAGCCAATTGTAAGAAAACTTGGCAAAAAAAAAAAGCTTCACCAATGCAGAAGAATAGATTACTTTTTATAGTTCTGCTCCATCTATTCGACAACAGTGGCCATTTCAATCAACACTTGTAGTCGTGCATAGGATCGGACAAAAGTTCCCCCTCAAACAAAATCAAGTATCCATCTACTTACCGTCAGTCAAAGGGGTGTCATTTGACGCCCTCATTCGGGATAGATAATCATGGTTTGGTTAGGTTTTAAGCAGGAAACTTATGAGAAAAACTCGCCAAAGTTGTCATCAAATCTGAACTTCAACTCAATGAATTCAACTGCTTAGATCTGCTCATTGTGTTCTTAATTGTACATGTTGGTTATACACCAAGATCGTATGAAATATTAAAATAAGGGGCTTTTGGGGGATATTAGCTCTTGGGAGATAACCAATGGAATGGATTTAAATGCTTCTTCCCTTGTAAGTTATGAAAATGCCGGCATATCCTTTCATAGCAATAAACAATAGTTGGAAACCAATCCATCGACTCGGCTACACAATTTTCCCGTTGACTATTGTCAAATATAAAGCGCCTGCGGCTCAGCCTAACTCAAAAGTATCATATTGTTTCAAGATTGGTTCAGCATTCAAGACTGACAGTGACAACGGTTTGAAATTAAGTTATATTTGGTAATTTAATAATAAAATACCGAGGTTACTGTGAATTTAGGTTCTGCATTTGCGCATTTCGACAACTTATGTCTCATCAGTGCAGATAAAATCAAAATATTTGGAAGTCCATAAACCGAAATAGGTGTAAAACTGATAGAGAACAAATAACCAATAAGATCTAAATAGAAAAGCCAAAATCAGCTAAGGACAGAGCTATGCAAGAGGGAGTTACTCCTTAGTTTTAAACAAAATTTACTAAAATTTAGATATTGCGTGTTTCCAAAGAAATTCGGTTTTCGGGCCAGCACCGAAGTAGTGGCTACTGGGTTGGTGAATACCCTCGGGGACTAACAGTCCACCAGCAGTGGCATCGGCCCAGTGGTAACAAATAATAAAATACCGAGGTTACTGTGAATTTAGGTTCTGCATATGCGCATTTCGACAACTTATGTTAAATGACATAAATTAGTTTCATAGTTTTCATAGTTTGCCTCCTACGGTCAGGGAGTTATCGTTATTTAAAGCATGTCTAAAGGGCGGTCGTGATTATAAGACCAAAGTCGCATAAAACAAACATTAGCTACATGCACGTGTTCCAGGTAAAACTCATACTTCAAACAGTCTATAATCCGGGTATTTATATCATAAAATGATCCTTTTGACAGCTTAATACAGTACCGTAACAAGTGTAAATAACTTGATAGTCTTTATTATAATCCTTACACCGTTACCCGAATGTTATTACGACTTAACGAGCGACTTAATTCCACATAAAAGAAACATTTCACGCTGTCAGAGATTAACGGTAATCCTCAAGGTACTATTAATTTATCTGTTGAGTAATCGCCGTCGGGGAAATGTATGTAGACAGTAAGAAATGTGACTTTTCCTTCCTACACATTGTTTTATTTTTATCCCTATATTATGTTATTATTTGAATAAAAGGTGTATCATCAAATGGTATTTGTGTTGAAATCTATATACTATCTAAAGACCTTTAGCGTTGGCAGTTTGCACAGAAACTGTGACATCTGTCTTACGACAAACATATGCATTGTGACCAGCTTTGACTACTTTTGACACCTGAATTAAATTTCTTTCACTTTTACCTTTCAGTGAGAAGTTTTGAAAGTTAATATTGCCAACGGGTGATAAAGTTATGATTTTTGGAGGTTCATCAAGATCGGCATCTCCACACTCACGCAATCTGAACGATAACTGGGTTCTCCCTGGACCTCATCTGGGACTATAAATATCCGGAGACTAGTCAGTCCCAGTTCTGATTAAGCTGATATCCTAACTACTTTATGGGGTAAATGATATAAAGATTTGAAATTAAAATATCTATAGGAAAAAATAGAAAGTAAAAAAAAAATGTTTGTAAATGAAATGGTAGTTTGTGAAGATCAATACGTTTCTCGAAATTTCTCTTTTATTTTCCAGATACAACTTTATAACGGAAAACTATGGGAAGTCAGCTATTTTGTTTTATTTCAGAAAAAGGACTCATTTCCTTAAAATAGCATTTTGGTATTTTTTTATTTTCACACATTTTAGAATTATTGACGATTTATTAGTAATTTATTGGTATCTAGAGTGTGGTAGGATTTTCTCTTCTCACAAATTATTTCTGTGTTATTTTTGTACCATATATATACCGATGTTCTAATTGTCCTTCACTTTGCTGCTTCGTCAGTCACTGAACTTGGTGCATGATATATCGGACATGTTTTATGCCGAGTGGATAAGTACCATGTTTGTTCGTTCGCCAATGCAGTAATCGTTTAACTTAAACTGAATTTCTTATCTATTTTAAATTCGTACAGTACAGAAATAATTCGTTCATAAAGATCGCTGATTCACAGTAGTGCGACAAAGTTGATTCATATAAAAATAATTTGATCGTAATTGTCAAAGCAAACACTATGGATGTTTTATTTGAAAACAGATTCTATCTTGGATAATTTATCAAATATTTACTTGTACCTGTGAAAATACAAATTATGCATACATTGATATGGATAGGTAATTCTCACTTTACTGTGCATTTTCGTATCTCTTTAATAGTAATTAAATAAATCGACCATGTAATGCTTTCAACATGAATGAAATCGCATATTTCTACGATTCTGTACATTACATCAACATTAACCAGATTGCACGTAATATATCCTAATAACATAATCGAGAGGGGGTCACGGTATGGGAGGAGGATCTATAACAGAGTTCCAATAAGATGATATTTGTATATTTTCTTTTTGTGTGTCATGTTAAAATTTCATATTTATAGAAGCAAAAATTAACAAAAAAATAGACTAGATTACAGAAATCTTACTGACACTAAAATCAATACAACTGCAATTTTTTAGATGTCATATTTAAGTCAGACTGTCAGGGACGAACGTGTCATATCAACATATTGGAAGATGAAACTTTAAACACGCAAAGCTCCACTAACTTTCATTGTTCATTTGGTTCAGTTTGGCACATGAGTTCGTGATCTTGCCTTATACGACAGGCCACCTGCCAAACTTGGTATGATTGCATGTATCATGTATCTTCCTAACAATACGTCACAGATGTTTCAATTGTCAGATTCCACGCCCATTTTATCATTAAATGGGATTTAAACAGCAAATAACAGGTGTCAAACGATATATGTTTTATTATAGCTTTAGTATTATCTATTTTACTTGTATATGTAATGTATTGTATAAAATGATTCCTATAAGTTGATTCTGCTCATACATGTTGTTGCACCTGTGACAAAATATGTATAAGACGCTGGCGATTGTATTTAATTAAGGCATGGTACTTGAGCACTTTCGCGGCATATTCTCTGTTCAGTGTACTACATGACGATTAGATCCCCTTTATCATGAATTGATAAGATATATATTATTTGCTAACTCAGTTTTTTTTTTGCTCAGTAATAAATCAGATATATATATTTCCAGTCAACATTTCATTTTACGGGCATTTTTTGCATTTAAGTTTTTGTTTTTTTCTAATTTAATTATTATTATTATTATTTTTTTTTCAAGTGAGAGAGTCAGGGATGTAAATGCAAAATCATTTACGACTTTGAAAAGATCTATAACATAAGCAAGTAAAAACCAGGGGTTCAGCTTAAATGCTTGTACGTTTGTATTTTCATCGATTTCAGATTGATTAAGTTATAGTAAATCTTTTCTGTACGTTGTTGGATGCACGTGTTATAGTTTAAAGAAATTCTCAAAAATTTGAAGTTTACAGGTGTATTTAAAATGCTGATAAACTTATCTATAATATCTTTGGTTCTTTGATGAAGATTCATGGCAGGTGTCATCATCAATACGTAAAAAGAGGTACTTTACAAACAAGATGATATCTACTTATGTTACATAAATCATACCAGTTTTATCATGCAACTAATATACCAAATCATTATATCCTAAGAATAAATAGAAAATATTAAACGTTTATTTCTTTTACATCAAAATATATTTATCAATTTCTTTAGTAATTAGAAATTCAGTCACCACAAATTTAATTTGGATTTTGTGGTTTTAAAATTCTCTTCAATTTCTATAGGCAGTGGTTTTTCCCTTTACATGTTTACTATTGATACTGCATAACACGGTTAATAGGTTACATAATGTAATATAAAGTCTAGCAAATAATATATTCTAAGAATATATTCCATCAGAAAGTGTATATTTATCTGATACTTACCCTTCCAGTGGCCTGAATTTCAGCAATAGATAAATCGGACGCACGAATTCCGTAAAATAATATAAATATCCATATGCATGTCCATATTTTAACATTCATCCTTGGACCATTTGGAAGGTGATTTTCGATTTCCGATTCATTAAAAGAGATAATTTTTGAAAACTATAGATAAATCACTTGGAATAAATAGGTTTACATTTGGAGGGTAAAATCCGTTAATTTAACCTGTCAAATAGAAGTGCAACTTTGATTATGCCATTGAAAATACTTCAAACTTTTGCCAGTTAAACACGTTCGTATGTAAGTGTTGATCCTTTCATTCATATATCCAAGTTTTACATGATATAGATGTTACTACTAGGTATGACTGCCTACTCACTGATACCTCTAGGCTACAATACCCCGTGATAACGTTCCCTATAATAGTCTTATTCATAAGGTACATTAATTGAATTTAAACCGTCGTAAATACCCGAGAACTAACTAAGATTTCTTCCTAATACAAACAATCAATTATGTGCATGTTTTAACTTTTTATATTACATAATAGTGAAAATATTTCTTGAGATATTGATAAACAATTTATTAACCTTAAATATTTCTGATTATCACCCATGATTAAGATTAAAGTAATTTATCAAAAATCTGAGAGCCGTCATTTACCACGCTCGATATATTATTGTACAACTTTATTTGTCTGTAGATAAGCTGCCGTGAAGATGCTATCAATACAGAAAGAAAGTAAAAATAATGATAAAAATCATAAAAATAAAAATAAACATGATTACGAGATATAAATTTCACCATGACGAAGTAGTTTCAATTAAATATGCACGATTCAAATACCAGGTTCGAAATATTAGAATTATAAAAGTAAACAGAAAGACGAAATTAAATGCGAACACATATCCATAAGGTTAAGACTAGTGTTGCATGAAAATGCATGCAGGTTAAACTACATGTATATAAAAGCTAGGGACGATACATTTTTGCTGTTCTTCATCTTTAAAGTCATACAGAGATCAAATTCCTTCAGTAATGCAAACATTAACTGCAAGACGACCATCTTAGTTTTGATTGATTGATTGATTGATTAGTTTAACGTCCAGTGCGCAATATTTCAGCCATAGCAGCAGGACGAGAACAAGTTAATCAATTCGATAAAATATAAATAAAAGAAGAAAGACATACAGGTGGAAGGGACATCCAGGGCAACGAGTTGTGATTACCACTGGAAAAGTTGAGAAATGGGTAGGGGCAGGGAATTTAGCTTTCTATTCGAGATCCTGTGACTCTTCTCTCCTTAGAAAAATTTAGAAGGGGTCCTGATACTGCTTGCAGCGTGACTTTTCTCCATACAGTTCGGCAACAATGGTTAGCGGCCAGGCTTTCCGTATTATGACCTGACTACCCCGTATAGACAGGGCATTCCATTATCTATCAGCTGGAGACGCGCCCCGGCAGTTCTTTAGCCTGAGCCCCTGAAAACCGATTCAGGAGCCGAGATCATAGTTTTTCCCTGCTTAAAGTAATCATTTGCATATACCATAGATTAAGAGAATTATAAGCCATCCTGATAAGCTATAGTCAAAAGAAATGGATTCATACATGTTGCCTTTTGAAATTGATAATTAAAAGGTGGATTGATTGATTAGTTAGAGTTTAAAGTCCAGTGAACAATAGTTTAGATTTATCGGGACGAGAACAAGTTAACCAATTGAAAAAAATGTAAGCAAAAGAAGAAAGAGATGTAGATAGAAAGGAAACGGGGGAACAAGTTTATATTGTCATTGGAAAATAGGAGAAATGGGTAGGGGCAGGAAATTTAGCCTTCTATACGACATCCAGTGCGTCTTCACTCCTTAGAGAACTAGTAACTGCATTTAGCGGGGTGTTTCTCCACATAGTTTTGCTTGTAACAGGAGACCATGAATCTCCTAATTAAATTGACAAGGTCACCTCCGGGTATTGTTCCCGGGACCTCTAGCACTTCAGCCAGCCGCCTAACCGAATGAGCTAAAGAAATATTCCGTTAGCTCAGTCGATTTGTACTGGCTATATATCTACTCCTACTACAACGCAGGTAGGCTGTCCTGTCACACTTCTCCCACCTCGAGAGTCATCATACTTGCTACGTATGACTCTCAACACAAATATCATACATAAACCCTGGTTAGCACCCTCTAACCACCGTGGGTTTTTTGCTGGTCGCCAAATGTAACAGGAGAGCATGAACCTCCTAACAAAATTGACAAGGTCACCACTGGGGATCGAACCCGGGACCTGTAGCACTTCAGCCAGCCGCCTAACCGAATAAGCTAAAGAAATATTCCGTTATGCTGGCTAAATATCTTCTACCTACTACAACGCAGGTGACCTGACTACTCCGCATATATAGTGCTTTCCACTATCCACCAAGTGAGGACGCACCCGGCAGCTCGTAGTTTGAGCCCCTGAAAACCAATTCAGGTGCAGGGAATAATTAAAAGATAAAAACAAAACAAATAAAAAAAATTTAGCAGAATGGCTTTTCTACAGGTTATAGAATATGTGAAGTCATCAGAAACAGACCATTAATAGTAATATGTGCAAAGAACTGTATGGAGGCAGAAATCTAAAAGTCATTGTAATAAGAGTTGCCTTAGTGATGCATCGTATTTAGGAGGAGCATACATATTATTACAACAGATATACAAGATGTATAAAAAAGCCAAAAAATGGTTTGAATGACACAAATATGTAACAAGTGGAAGCGTTGATGAAAGGTATTTTTCGAAATTCGCCTAACTGACTAATTTTAATAAATCAAAAGAAAAAATGCTTTTCTACAGATATACAATGTAAAAAGTCAAATTATACAATAGACACACGCCATATTGGAGAAAAATGATGTACTGTGTAGTTCCAAGAATGGAGTAGATTGAGAAATCTGTACAACAGACGCAGGCCATGTTGGAGAAAAAAATGATGTATTATGTAGTTCCAAGAATGGAGTAGATGTATATGTTATCGGGCTCTTGACAGCTATGTATCGTAAAATATCATCCCGTGAGCCAGAATATGAAGCACAGGGGCGAGTGAGCGTAGCGAACGAGCCCCAAGCTTCATATTCTGGCGAGCGGAATGATATTTTACAATACTTCAGCTGTCAAAAGCCCGATAACTTGTTTATCATCCTTTATTTTGTATTTTAGATTTGTAATTGAACTGATGTTTCAAATTCTCCCATAGTCCATATACATGTCATTCTCGCCATTCCAGCAATTTTCAGCTTCATAAAACATATGTTTTGTAGTTTAAGATAATTTTATCAGCGATTTTTTTGTAAACGGATAAATAATTTGACCAAACTACTCGAAATAATGTCGATTTGAAGTTTTGCAACAGACTTTGGTTGTTACGTTATTCTATCGTTCCTTGGAGCTTTTATGACGTCATAACGTAAAAACATCCAAGCTCTGCAGGATAATATCAGTGACCCCGTTTCTGTAGATTTTCTAACGTCTGGTTTATCTATTTGTGTAATTATAACTCTGTTTTGAATGCGCAATCCGAAAGAGCAAATGTATTAGATGTTTATTTTTATCCTTTTTATTTCGTGTGAAAACTTGAAAAAAGGTAATTGTCTTTGAAACTTTGGGAGAATCGCTTGATATATCCGGGTCAACCAGATATGACTTTTGCGGAAGCGCTCTGGAAGGTAATATAACCATAGGGAAGGATGATAAATAGATATATCTGTACAAGATATGTGTTTCTTTTTCTATTGAAATATTGTTTTAGGTTAAACATGTAATTTTTAGTTAAATGTAAAGCTTTTTGATAGGATTATTTTTTTCACGAAACGTATTA
Organism: Modiolus philippinarum; assembly: GCA_002080025.1. Classification (NCBI taxonomy): domain Eukaryota; kingdom Metazoa; phylum Mollusca; class Bivalvia; order Mytilida; family Modiolidae; genus Modiolus; species Modiolus philippinarum. The sequence goes on from MJUU01034783.1 coordinate 86,672, forward strand.
ATACACTGTTGCTAACGTTCCATAGAGATTGACGATAATATGTTCATATCAGCGCAGTGCAGTGATAATAGAATTATCGCCGCTCCGAAACAATTGAAAATCAAGCAAATTAGCGATAAATAGATATATCTGTACAAGTCAATGGAATAAGGACCAACTTGATGAGGAGAATATTGCACCAAGTATACGGGATATAGAAGGTACAATCAATGAATACAATGTATAAAAGCAGCAGTAAAGATAGTTTGAATAACACAAATATACAAAAAGGGGAAAAGACCTGTAGAAGTCACGAAAAAAGGTTATATTTGTCCAGACTAAACAGAAACTGAAATCAACCACAATAGTTTGGCTCTCGTTTAACAAATAAGAATACCCTAAAGTTTGAAACTGTCTTACAATCTTGCATTTGTAATATTAGAAGCCGACATTTACATCCGAAGGGGGTTGATCAAAATATTATTTCCCGCTAATAAGATTTAAAAGTCGGTTTTACAAGATAATTTTTTTTTACTTTAAAGAATTGAAACCAACATTTCCCAATATATATTTGGACGACTTTCAATCGTAAAACCCTTATTGTATCAAAGTGCGAAAAGTGAGATGACTACACGCCATCAACAAAATGTTAAATACATGATGCAGAGGACTCAGTCTTCAAATTTAATCGGATCGAATTATACTGGGTAACAATGACAGAAGCAATACAAAATAGCAAATAAACGAAAACGTCGTCAAATGGGGATGAATTATTCCATATAAATTGTGACGAATAAATTTGTATTTCATGAAAATTTCCACCATGCTATATGGAAATATCTGCTCGCTGTAAATGACCACGTTTTAACATTTTGAGAGTCAAGCTGAGATATTTAAACAAAAGATATTCAGAACTAACATTTATACGCTGTACAAACATATAAGAAATTAAAACAAAACCAAAAAATTAAAATCGCTAAAGCGCCAAAATTAGACGAAGGAACCGTCTCAGGGAAAGGTTACGAAAGAGGTAGACTAATGTGTAAATCCGAAATGTTTTTACATTTAAATATGGTAAATTTAAAATGGGGGTCATAACAAAATTACCGAACAGAGTTGTCAAGAGCCGAAGTCCACGAGGCAAAAAGACAAATCAGGTGGAAACCTCCGGAAAAAATGTTGACCGCAATATCCTGACTTGGTACAGGCATTTAAAAAAATGGTGGGTTAAACCTGTTTTATGACAGCCATAAAAGAAAAAGTAGCATTTCATTATAAAACGGGCAGAGTAGCTATTGGGCAGATAGTAACACAGTAGCTATTAATCATTTGTTAGAAGGGCGACTTACCTTATTTATATGATTGACAGGATTAATTCCAGTCCAAAGAAAAAACCTTTCGGTTTAATGAGGATTGAAGTGTAAATCCCGGCGCGTGAATCGATTTTCAGGGGCTCCGGCTACTGAACTGACGGGCTCGTCCCCCAGTTGGTGGATAGAGAAATGCCTTGTCTAATCGAGGTAGTAAGCTCATAATTATGAAAGTCTGACCGCGAACCATGGTAGCAAAACTTGTGGAGGAACACCACGCTCAATGCAGTATAAAGACCCCTTCTATATTTCTCTAAGGAGAGCAGACGCATTGGGTGTCGTATAGAAGGCTAAATCTCCTGCCCCTACCCATTTATCCCCTTTTCCAGCGGCAATGAAAGTTTATTTCTTTCTTCTTTTACTCACATTTGTTTGAATTTATTAACTTTTTCGTCCTGATATAGCTGCAATATTGCTCACTGGTCGTGAAACTCTAGCTAATCAACCAATCATAATTGTAAAGAGTTTAGTATATTTGTTGTCTACCTGTGTTAACTAAGTTTTATCTCTACAAATTACAACGGATAATGTACTTGGTATCGACAGACCAAAACTATCCTACTTTATATTTTTTTATCAAGGCTTGTGGTGAATAAATATTTTGGATGGATATTTCATGGGAGAATTCCGGCGAAACCTACAACAATTAATCCAACTCTATGGAAAAGTCACGATTGTTTTCGCATTGATGACAAATTATACCCGAAAAAATGATGCATTATGTAGTTCCAAGAATGGAGTAGCTTAAGAAATCTGTACAACTGACGCAGGCCATATTGGAGAAAAAAATGATGTATTATGTAGTTCCAAGAATGGAGTAGATCGAGAAATGTGTACAACAGACGGAGGTCAAATGGAGTAGATGTAGAAATCTGTACATGAGACGGAGGTCATATTGGAGAAAAAAAATGATGGATTATTTAATGTGAAGAATGGAGTGGATGTAGAAATCTACAAATCAATGGAATCAGAGCTGACCTGATGATGAGGAGTGTATATATTGTACCAAGTATCAGGGATATAGAAATTTACAATCAATGAATACAAAGTAAAACGCAATAAGAAAAATTGTTTGAATAACACAAATATTCAAAAAGGGGAATATACTTGTCGAAGTTACGGAAAAGGTCATATTTGTCCAGACGAAACAGGAAATGTATTAAGCCTTTGTGTGTCTTGTCTTTTTTCTAGTTAGTTTACTTTATGTCTATAGGAGTCTAGGATGATGTTTATTTCGCTGAACTTGATTACTCTTTATCCAGGGGCCGACTCCGACCTACCGTTGGGTGTGGGGTTTTCTCACCGTTCACTGAAGATCTTATGGTGGCTTTGAGTTGTTATTACTCCCCTTTGGGTCGTTGTCTCTTTGACACATTCCCCGTTTTCCTTCTTTTTTCTACGATATAAACTGAAAAGAACCACAATAGTTTCGCTTTCGTTTGCCCAACAGTTTCAAACTGTCTCACAATCTTGCATTTGTAATTAGAAGCTGACATTTTTATCAAAGGTTGATCAAAAGATTATTTCCTACTCTTTAGATTTATAAGTCGTGTTCTATAAGGCCAAACTTTCTTTTTTACTTCAAAGAAGCTATACTAACATTTCAAATTTTTATCATCACCATTTAGATGAACCTTTTGCTGCATCAATACGCGAAAAGTTAGATGACTTTAGCGACTACCATAAAATGTTGAATACATGATGCAGAGGCCCCAGTCCTCAATTTTAAATGTGGAATTATAAACAATAACACAAACAATACAAAATAAAGAATAAACAAAAACGTCATCACACGAGGCTTGATTCCATATCAAATGTGATGAGTGACTTAGTACTTTATCAAAATTTCCACAATGCTACATGAAAATAAAGCGCTCGCTAAATGTTGAATCTTTAATGAGGTTATCGGTAATGAGTTAACCGATTATTTGGGACAATATCTACGACAAATTAATCCAACTCCATGGAAAAGTCACCATTGTTTTCATATTTATGACAACGATCTCAAGGAAAAGTGCTCTGCACAGGCATGGACGTTATTGATGGTTGACTGATTTTTACCGAAAGACGTACACGTACTAAATAAAAACTAGAGGCTCAGAGACTGAGCCTGTATCGCTCACCTGACAAAACGCTTCTATGCCATGCATGACCAAAAATGATCATGTTTTTTTACCAACGGGGTAGGGTGTATAGGTATGTTCTCAATTAGCACCCGTGTGTTTTGTCTGATCCTATTGAAATGAGTAATTTTTGCAAAGGACCTTCTATACATTTAGTATAATTTGATTTAATTGTTTTGAGAGAAGATGATGAAAAGGATGGTTTTGCCATACTGGGCTCCAATGTTAAACTATGTTCTGCACTTGAGGCAAGGTTTTTTGTCGGATTGAAATGAAATGTGCAATTTTTGTAAAGTACCTTCAGTGATCATTCCTGTAAAGTTAGGTTGAATTTGCTTCAGTGGTTTCAGAAGAGTAGATGAAAATGTGATTTTCCCATAGGGTCCAATGATAAACTATGTTCCGTGCTGGCGGCCATATTTTCTAACGGATTGTAAAGAAATGAGCAATTTTTGTTAAGGACCTTCTATTCATCCTTCCTGTAAAGTTTGGTTGAATTTGCTTCTGCAGTTTCAAAGGAAAAGATGAAAATGTGATTTTTCCTATAGGGCCCAATGTTAAACCTAAGTTCCGTGCTGGCGGCCATGTTTTTTATTGGATCAGAACGAAATGAGCAATCTTTGTAAAGGACCTTCCATTCATCATTCCTGTAAAGTTTGGTTGAATTTGCTTCAGTGCTTTCAGAGGAGTAGATGAAAATGTGATTTTCCCATAGGGTCCTATGTTAAACCATGTCCCATGCTGGCGGCCATGTTTTTCGTCGGATCGGAACGAAATGAGCCATCTTTGTTTAGGACCTTAAGTACATCATTCCTGTAAAGTTTGGTTCAATTTGCTTCAGCCTTTACAGAGCAGAAGATGAAAATGTGATTTTTCCCAAAGTGTCCAATGTTAAACCTAAGTTCCGCGCTGGCGGCCATGTTTTTCAACGGATCGGAACAAAACGAGCAATCTTTGTAAAGGACCTTCCATACATCATTCCTGTAAAGTTTGGTTGAATTTGCTTCAGTGGTTTCCGAGGAGTAGATGAAAATGTGATTTTCCCATAGGGTCCTATGTTAAACCATGTTCCGTGCTGGCGGCCATGTTTTTCGTCGGATCGGAATGTAATGTGCCATCTTTGTTAAGGACCTAAAGTACATCACTCCTGTAAAGTTTGGTTCAATTTGCTTCAGCCTTCTCAGAGCAGAAGATGAAAATGTGATTTTTCCCATAGGGTCCAATGTTAAACCTAAGTTCCGCGCTGGCGGCCATGTTTTTTATCGGATCGNCTGACCCTTCGGGTCAGGTGAGCTAAAGAGTTCGCTGGTGACAGAATATCCGTTGTCTTTTACTTCATCACTGTAATATTCATTAATACTACGGGAAACCTTTACACTGACGTTGGTTGACTTCTTTTATTGGATCAGAACGAAATGAGCAATCTTTGTAAAGGACCTTCCATACATCATTTCTGTAAAGTTTGGTTGAATTTGCTTCAGTGGTTTCAGAGAAGATGAATATGTGAAAAGTTTAACGGACGGACGGACGACGGACGAGGGACGCCAAGTGATGGCAATAGCTCACACTGACCCTTCGGGTCAGGTGAGCTAAAGAGTTCGCTGGTGACAGAATATCCGTTGTCTTTTACTTCATCACTGTAATATTCATTAATACTACGGGAAACCTTTACACTGACGTTGGTTGACTTCTATATTACGTTGCTTTGTTTCTATGTTTATTTATGTTTATCTTGTCGTCATTCATAATTAAAGATGTCTCCGAACTGATCAGACGTATTTTATTTTGAAGATCTTACATTGGCGCCGATGATGAACCTACGAGAAGTTTGAAGAACCGAGAAGAATTTGACATAGAAATGGAAATGGATCGCGGAGAACCACAGCGGTTTACAGTTTTGACGGAAACGAGGAATCTTAGATCACAGCCATTTCAATCATCAGATGACCTATTATCGATTGGAAAAGATTGGGAAGACTGGCTGGAGGGAATTGAAAGCGAATTTAGATATTTTCGCATCACAGAGCCTACTGACAAGAAAGCCGCGCTTATCATTTACGGCGGGAAAGAAATAGCCCGATTAGAGAAAAGCCTGGTGAATGCAGATGGAGCTGACGAATATCAAGTTCTGAAGAATAAGCTCAACAAATATTTTGTACCGAAACGGAATAAACACCATGCAAGGTATTTGTTTTTAAAGATGAAGCCAAATACGGGTGAAAGTACAATGACATACGTTGCTAGACTTCAGGAAAAGGCCCAAGATTGTGAGTTTGGAGTCACACTTGAAGAGAGAATTTTGGAACACTGTATCCAGACTATAGATAACTCAGAATTGATTAGAAAAGCAATCAGCAAAGGTTTGAATTTAGAAAGATTTGTAGAAGAGGCTGGTAGATTTGAAGATACGACAGTACAGCTTAGAGATATAAGGATAAAGAACAGTGACTATAGTTCGATTAATAAAGTGAATAGAAATAGTGAACAGCATGATTTCAGATATTGTGGCTATTGTGGATTTAATCACGACAACGGGAAATGTCCAGCATATGGAAAACTGTGCAATATTTGCGGTCAATACAATCATTACGCATCTGTTTGCAGAAATAAGCAGGATATCGATGGAGAAAAACAACAGGATAGATATGACAGACACAGAGGGAAGCATTCCACTTAGAAAACAGTAGAACATGGATCAGATTCAGAGTCGTCAGTTAGTGATGGAGATGATTTATTCACTGGGACTGTAAAACACCTAATGAAAGTAAATGCAGTACGGAACTTGAGAAGTTGTGAATAGAAAACACTAACAATACGAGTAAATGATATAGACATGGAGGTAACAGCTGATAGTGGGGCAGGCGCGAACTTAATGGATGAATACCAGTTTGAACAATTCAGAGATAAAACATTCGGTAATCCTATTCTACAGGAAAGTATGAGTAGATTGTGCTCACTTCAAAGTTCGTTACAAGTGAAAATAGAATTCAAAACAGTGGTTAGAAATCATACACGTTGCACGGAAACTGTTTTTATTGTGATCTAGGGAAAAATGAAGTCACCACCGCTAATCGGGAAATCAACGTTGGAAACATTTGGTATGCTGCAGATCAAGATAGATGGATCCCTTGCAAAGCAAAATGAGCTGCGCATATACATAAACGATGATCATGACAGTGTAAATGTCGTTACATCAGGAGGAAAGATTAAGAAAATTGGTGTTCCGATGATTCATCATAAGAGAATCAGACACCATGAAACAAGGAACAAGAAACTAAATCAAATCAACGATGGACATAAACGTGTGCAAAAGAATGTATATGCCCCACAACAATCAAATGGAATAAATTTGAGAAGGAATGTGTACCTCAAACAAGACAGGAGTGGAGAACGTTGGAAAGGAGAAGTTATACCCCCCCGCAAGACAGGCGCGGGTGGGGGCGGATAGAATGGAAACCGAAAACTGATAGAAATAAACAGACGAGGAACTAATCATATACACAGACTAATCATGTTAACTATTTCAGATTGACACAGTGACTTTCTCAGTTTACATAGACACTACTTTATTATTATTTCCATGTTTCATTTTTTTATTAGTTAGGGAGGAATGTAATATCCATGAATTCTCCGGGAAACCTTTACACTGACGTTGGTTGACTTCTATATTACGTTGCTTTGTTTCTATGTTTATTTATGTTTATCTTGACGTCATTCATAATTAAAGATGTCTCCGAACTGATCAGACGTATTTTATTTTGAGGATCAACCGTAAGGGGGGTTCGTGGATGAAAAGGTATTTTTGGAATACAAAAAATACCGAAGTTGCATAAAAACAGTAAATTTCGTTATGCGGAACTTCGGCTAACTGACGTATTTTTTTCAAATCAAAAGTATTCATATTTGTTTGAACTCGACAGCACAATCTCATGCAAGAGTAAGTTGAGGTAATTGCGAAAGATTTGTTTCGTGTCGCGTGTTCTGAAAAGTCGATGAATTTTTAAACACGATAATGCATTCACTATCATGAACAAAAAATTAGTATAGCAGTTGTCTAAACATTTTCCAAAAAGTATCCACTTGATAAATGCTTGGAAACCAATTTGAAAGAGACACCTATTTTGTAAAAGTGGGCCAGATATAAAATATATGAAGAAGATAAAAATTGATCACAATTTAAACGACTAAACTTTCAAATACATTGTATCTAAAAACAGGCTTGAAATCTCAAATCAGGAAGGGGAAACATGACGTACCAAGTTGTGTCCCTACGTTATTTAACGACCGGGCAAACGACTGCTTCATTCCGTGTATGGCACTCGGTGGATGTCCTTGGTACTGGATTTGGCTTCCTATTTCGATATTTTTGGTAATGAGTACTTGTTTTTTTACTACTTTTGGATTATGGATTTCCATACTGTTTGATTTTGATATATGCTGCTGATGAGAGGTTACTCCTTGAAACACGTTAACAACATAACGAAATTTACCGTTAATTATGCAACTTTGGTATTTATTGTTCCTTGAGTCTTACGTACATGATCGAAATAAAGCCCGAGATGTAACAAAATTAGTTAACAGTGAAAAAATTGAAAGTTATATTCGATCCTTAAACTTGTCAAATGTTAAAGTTGATCACATAAAAATGTTGATTGCTTAATTTATTTCAAGTGGTCAAGCAGTTCCAGGGAAAAAGATAATCTTTTGTTCAAGGAACTGCCATTATACTTCACCGAATTGGCTTGTATAAGGACTATTACGAGTATGTCCAGTATGCTGCGGATGACCCGTCAAAAATGTTCAACTTGGCAATCTTTGCGACTGGTGACATCTGTTTGTGTTCGACGAAACGACCACCAAATCTTACATGAGTCTTGCCTACGTAGATTATCCTACAGCGTTTTCTACCAATAGCAGATACCAAATATTCAATATGCAGGTTAATCCATTAAAGTTTGAGAACCTTGGCCTGTTTCACTACTTTGTCAGTTGTTTATTTGAAAAGACATGTCATTGCTTATCATTTTCAATGCAGTTGTAGTCATAGCGAATACACAGATAATCACTCTTGAAAAGAGCTAGTAACAAGGTGATGTTTTGTATTTTTCCCTTTCTAAAGGTTACAATAGGGAGAGAATCCTAGGATACTGAAGACATTCGTCCATGACAACTGTGCATTTGAAGTTGCAAATCAAAGTGTTTCTGAAAGCTTCATAATGAGGGTAGTACGTCAGGACCAGCGAAACCCCGTTATTGGAATTTCTTTCACCTTCTCAATATCCTCAGGTCTGGTCAATCAGAAAAACTGTAAACATTCTTAAGGGAGTACGAGCCTCAGATTTCAGAAGCATTCTATATCCTCGGGTTTTATCCATTCAAACAGTGCTAATTTTTTTTGCACATGGATCACATTTTCTTGATCATAAGTCATTTTAAAATACATAAAATAGAATGTGTATAAAATTTAATCAATTTCCAATTATAATTTCATATATTTAAAGGCCTATAAACATCTTATGCAAATTGAAGGAAAACTCTAGAGAGATCTGTTTCCCGCCAAAATTTTGACGGCTCATATCTCAAAAAATCCTACATGGATTTTCAAAATTTTTTGCTCAAGTTGTTCCATTAAATGTGCTCTTCAAGACAAAAGGTCGGAATTTGAATTCTGATTACAAATTTTTTGAGACTCGTACTCCCTTAAATTTAGATATTGCATGTTTTCAAATAGAATCGGGTTTCGGGCAAGAAATGTATCCATTTTTTCTGCCCGACTAATTGGCATGAAAAAAAACAAAAACAAAAAACAACGGTGAATGTTTTTGCCGGTAACTTCGTTTGTAAAATCTCAGTGCTTTTTTTCTTTCTAGTAACTTGCACTTTTTTCATTTCTTCCGCTTTTTCCCATTGTTTAAGACCAAAATGTAAAAATATTGGTCATATTTTTTTGCTTTTCCTCTTTTGGGACAATTTAGTAAACTGAAAGGGTAATGAAAATTACAGTACAGTTTATAAAAATTAAAAGTTTTGGTTCTATTACTAAATCTTATTGACCGATTTTTCAGATTTCGAAGAAGATCTTTTGAAGTTCAGGTATGCAGATGTGGCTTGTGATTGGTACCACTAGTAGAGAAAGCCTCTTCACAATATTTCGGGATTACTTCTTTAGCAGTAGGTAAAATATCTGTAGATTGGTAGAACAAGGAGAAGAAATTACACTGTTTTTCCCTAGATGATTTATACATTTTTTTATTTACACAGTAGAAGCAAAGAGAATTTTCTCTAATTTCTATCCAGTTTTCACACTTCCTGAACGATGTTGAAACATTTGTTCTCCTCTCTAGAGAGGAGAACAAGTTTCGTGACATTTCCCGCCAAATTTATACGGAATACAATCCTCGGTGTTTTTCGTCATTAGCGAAACAGTTTCCACAACTTGAACACGTTAATTATGAAATTTCTCACATCTCGTTAAATACATTTTCAAATGTTTAAAAGCTCGGCAAGCCTCGCTTTCAAACATTTGCCAAATTTATTTAAATCGATGTGAGAAATTTCATAATCAACTAGTTCTTGTTGTGGAAACTATATTTCATCGTCGCCTAATTCCTATGGAGAAATGAACATATCCATTATTTTGTTAGATTTCGTCTTTCGTAGGTGATTTAAAGTGTAATTCAGATTGCTTTTGCAGTATACCGATCAAAGTTCTTGGCTTTTAGAACACAATATTTTTTGTATGTGTGTATACATTTGACAAACGTGTATTAAGTGTCCGGTTCATATGACTCAACCTTTTCTATCATAATCATTAACAACATCAATCATCAATTTAAAATTCTTGATTGAGGATTTCAGTATTTTGGGTCTTTGTCAAGCAACTCGAGCAGTTAAAAAATCTGTAGTTATCAATTAAAAGGTCTTTCGTAATGACATGGTCAGATAGGCAATATTATTCCAAGTCAATCATGAACAGGAAGAGTCAGAAAAGACTTACGTTATTACGGGTCAAAGTTTGATTTTTCTTCCGTAGTGTGACAGTGTTTTAACAGCAGACTAGGTTCCTTGAGCTAGCCGGCAGTTTAGCGGAAAGCATTCTTTGACCCATCTGTCTAAATTACGTTTTGTCATATGCTTTTCTTTTCAAAGATAGTGGTCATAGAGTTAGTAATCTACCTGTATTGGGTTTTATTCGTATGTTTATTATACTATAGGGAAATAGGAGAGAGAAAGGGGAGGTTTGGGTACCCACAAACCGGTTAAACCCTACCACTTGCATTTGCTAGTGCCGGTGTTATATTGTCATTTTTCCCCCATGCTAGATTTTCCCCGGGGGAAAAATGAGATCATTCTCATTTTTCCCCCAGGGAAAATTGAGATCATTGTCACTTTTCCCCCACGGAAAACTGACAATACGTATACGTATTGCCATTTTTCCCCATGCTGATTTTTCCCCCATACAAATTACTATTTGTATTTGTATTACAAATTGCTATTTAACACATATAAGCAATGAAGGGATGTGGAGTAAATGCACAAGAGACAAAGTTTCAACAAATACATGGCAAAAATAAGAAATTGAACAACGCTTTTATTGTTTTTCTTCATCTTGAAGAACATATGTCTTTCCTGTCTCAAATGGCCTGACATGTCGTCCGAGCTTTGGTCAACAACTGATTAGAAAACCTTGTCTGTGTGTCATGAATTCACATAAAAATCTCATAGCACGCTCTTTAATTTTGACATAACTTGGATGCAATTTCTTTACTATATTACTTAATTTCAGAACTGAACTCGATGTTTCATTATGTTTTCACTCAATAATATTACTATTAATTGGCTGAACCAGAGGGAGGGCTCTACGGAAGCGTATTGATGCCACATGAAGAAAAAAAACATATTTAATAATTATGAGATAATATCTCATAATTATTATGAGATAATTTCTTATAAATATGAGATTATTATCTCATAATTATGAAATAACATCTCATAATCATGAGATATTATTTCATAATTATGAGATATTATTTCAGCATTATGAGATATTTTTTCTTCATGTGGCATCAATACGCTTCCGTAGGGGTCCCCAAGTTGGGCCCCTTTTTTCTTGAAAAAAAAAGATCGTGTGTAAAATTTATGCACGACTGACAAAGGATCGAAAACAAAATGGCCTGGGACCTACTTTTTATGGAACCTCATAGGAATCCCTTTTTTGGAGGCTGATCCGCTGATGCTATTTGAGAAAAGGAGGTCGAAAAGGATCAACACACACAAGAAAGTGACTAATACACTACATGATCAAAGAAAATTAGATTAAAAAGGTACCGACAATTATGAATCATTTATACAATACATTAAAGCAACATGTATGAAATGACAAGTAATACCAATGCTGCGAGCCGCTGCCACAAATGATTTGGCAAAACTAAGTGTCCTGTAATCTCTAACGGAAGAATCAACTTTTCACGTATCTAACTAGGAAATCCCTAGACTAATTAACTCCAAATTTTGCAGATTGTCTATCGGTCTGTATATTTTTTGTGAAAGTTTGCCATTTCTTAATATTTGATATTGACCAGGTTGGTTTTCATTTATTAAATTCATTTGGGGTGGGGGGTTGTTAAGAAGTCTTTTATCACAGGTTCCACTAATTAGATTTCTGAGAAAGTATCTTCATGCGACCAATGATGACATAAGGGGGGAAAAATGAGCATATGTACGGTTGAAAGGGGGAAAATGGCAATGATCTTATTTTTCCCCCGTGTTCCGTAAGGGGAAAGTTTGGAACATGCCAAATATTTCGGGGAGAAAAATCAGCATATGCTAATTTTTCCCCTGGAAAAACTGGCATGGGAGGAAAATGGCTATAGAACACCGGTACCAAGTCCGGCTATCCCGAGTTCCTATCGTTATTTTTGTTTGTCTCTTGTCTTCATTATTGTTTTTTTTTCTGGTGCAGTTTGCTAGTGATTTGTTGCAAGTGATTATAGTTTCTGGCAATTTTAGGTGTTTACTGTTATTCTGTTTTTGAAATTTCAAGTACTTATTCGTTTTTAACTGCTGTCAGTAGGTTTGTTCTTTATTTTACAGATTTTTTTCTGTTTATTGCATCCTAATCTTTATTTGCGAACTCAACAGTAAAAAGCAACATGAATAGTTTGTATGTTTCAAAATCCATTATAATAGCTATAAGATGGTGTGTCGGTGAATTAAAACCGTGGCGAAACAGTTTTAGATTGCTAAAAAAAGGAGTTTAATTTAGTTTAATTTAGACAAGAGTAGAGAAAACAGGGTTGTCGATAGCTGTGGAGAATACTTAGTAGTTTTGAGCGAATCGGAAACCTACCAGGTATATATAACGTATGAGCAGGTAGGTGGTTTATTTGGTATGGCTTATTTTTCTGACATCAATACACATGAGACTTTCATGCACTGCCAAAATAAGAAATTAGATCATTGCACCCATAAGCGAATGCTGTGTCAAGTTCTCGTACAAAATGTTTTCCCTTGGTTAACTTCATGAAGTGTTTAAAGCTGTTTCATTTTATGGTGTAAAATTTACCCTAAAATAGACACAAGTGAATGGTGTGCTAGTTAAAATGTTGGACCAGAAAAATAATTATTGTTTAGTAGAAAATTGGATTGTTCTTTTATTAGGTATTTTTCTTCACTTTACAGTGCTGTTCTACATCCAACTTGTTCTCCACTCTTTATACCATAAGCTATACGGTACAATGATAATAAACATAATTTAAGATACAAGTAAACAAACAATAAGAAAAGCATCACTTGTGGTAAAAGCTACAAAAGAAAAAATGTAAAAAATCTGCATATTGTTAGATCACTGACAGCATTTTAATTTTGAACATATTTTGTATTAATTGAAGAAACGCATATAAATCAGGTAATGACCTACTATAAGGACACGAGTTTTGTAATATTTTCCCATAAGCAGTAACAAATTAATAGAAATATCATATTCTTCAGAACCAAAGATAATATCTTTTGCATTTAATATAATATAAATATCACATTTGCTTTTGAGTAATTCAAATCATTCTAACAAAAATTTGTGACAATATAACATTCATAAAATAGAAGCATGACGCTCTCCTTCGTCTCCATACAAAAACTACAAAGATGAGATTCTGCAAGACCAAATTTTAAAAGTTTGGAATTTGTACTCAGTCCGATGTGTAACCTTATACTGAACAGGTATAAGTTTATAGTTTCTTGATATAGAAAAAGGTCTTTGATAAATTAAATCTCATTTTGGATTTCGTTATTCAGTTCATTACCCCATTTATCTTGTGTTTTATTGGTGAATCTGAGCACAAAGTCAGAAATGTTTTATAAAATGCTTGACAAGATTTTTCATTATGGTTTATTTATAAATAATATTGGACCAGAGTTAAGAATACATGCCAAACTATTTAGGATGCTAGTATGGAATTTTTGTAAAATACACCATGTATATAAATCTACCCACTATGTTATATACGTCTTCGTTTTTTACAAACAGAAGTTTGAACCAGTATCATTTCCCACAACAAAAAGTGTCACACAATTGTATTTTTTTCAACGCCCATGTCTAGTTGACAACAGTTGTAGAGAATAATGTCTCAATATTTTAGTCCATTCTTTAAGGGACTGAATATCAATCTGTGCATGTTAATGAGTAAAAGGGAGAAAAAGATTTTTCATCAATATTATAATATCATATGGAACGCATACAAGTTAACAGCTTTTTTTCAGTTGGAGAGAATTTACACTAAGGAAATACGAATATTCTTATTCCCTTCATTCCCGAGTCACTTTTGGCTAAATTTTGAAGTAAAGTGGTGATTAATTCAGTATATTTCTTTTTGTCGCCGTTTTGAACATCAGTGCTTAACTTGGTAAACTTTAATTATGATACTTTCTGGAATGTTTTTGTCAAGTAATTACGCTTAGATATAGTTAGATCTATATAAGTTAACATTGAAACGCCACTGGCCGAGAAAATCAATCAAGTTTCTCCATTGTTAGAAATGTTTAGCTATGTACAATGAAGTAATTGAAATATAGCAACTTTTTGGGAATTTCATATTAAAAAGGGGAGCCAAAATATATGACAAATATAATGATCCGGTTGAGACCTTAGTACTTTATTTACTCTCAGCTTGATGGCATCGTGATTGAAGTTTAAGGGGGTATGAGTGTTTGAAATTTTGTAATTAGAATTAAAATGCTGACCCTTTGTTTTGAAGAGCACTGCTAATGGAACAACATGAGCAAAAACATGAGCAAAAAATTTGAAAATCCATGTAAGAATTTTCGAGATATTAGACGTCAAAATTTTGGCGGGAAACAGTTCTCTCAAGAGTTTTCCTTCAATTTTTATTAGCTGTTTATATGCCTTAAAATAAATGAAAATATAATTGGAAGTTAATAAAATTTTGTATAATGTTTTTTATGCATTTTAAAGTGACTTATGACCAAGAAAATATGATCCATGTGCAAAAAAGTTTAACCCTGTTTAAATGGATAAAACCTGAAGATATCGAATACCTTTGAAATCTGACGTTCATAATCCCTTAAAGTAAACCTTGGTTCTTCAGATGACCAACATATATGATTATTCGGTAAGTTTAAGGTTTACATTAAAACAGATGGAGCTTTCAGATAGTAAATATGACGAAATCGACCAAACATTTCATATATTAAGATAACTTTTCAAGTGTTCTGTTTTCGGGTAAGCATCAATGTACCAAATGACTGGGATTAGGATACCCCCGGGAATAACAGTTCACCAACGGAGGAATAATCTTTTGTTAAAGTTGAAACTTCAGTATATTTGAGTTCTCCAGATACTAGTATTTATTCTAACAACTTATGTCCTATGTACAGTGCAGAAAGGAATAGAAATAATGGAAAAATCCAAAACAATCAAGACATGACAGCGCTGACGGAGAAGAAATCACAAAAAGGGTAGAAAAATTACACTAAAATCAGTTCAGGAAATAGATTTTCACCACAAAAATAATCATTCCTATCACAAGAAAATATGTGTTTAAGACAAACACAGCTTGCATGGAAATTCAATATGTTTTATGCCCGAAAACGTATAGGTCTATAAATTGTACATTTGTGGTGCACTCTGAAATTTCATCTGCCTCATATGGTTAACAACAATAAATTTTATACCCAAGATAAATTCCAAATGATATACAATTACATTTAAGGAGACAAATTAGATGCAAGTCACTATGTAAGTTAATATATATCCATCTGTGTGTTTTCTGTATAAATTTAAAATCTGCATTATTTAATTTACATGAATAAATTGTCCATGTGTTTTTATGTTTTTAGATTTACAACACGTCTGTCTTTGATGTGATACTTGGATTGAAACAAAAACAGGTATTGTATCCAATAACTAAATACCAACGTTACAGTGAAATTACTTTCTGCATATATGTGCATTTCGACAACTTATGTCTCTTCAGTGCAGATAAAATCTAAACGTTTGGAAGACCAGAAACTCAAAGATGTTCAAAAACTGAAAGAGAAAAAATAACCAATATGATCTAAATGTAAAGCCAAAATCAACTAAGGGCAGAGCTTTGCATTAGGGAGATACTACTTAATTTTTATCTTAATTTATAAAAATTTAGATATTGAAAGATACCAAATAGAATCGGCTTTCGGGTGAGCACCGGGGCTGGGCTGGTGAATACCCTCGGGGACTAACAGTCGACCAGAAGAGGCATCGACTCAGTGGTAACAAATAACTAAATGTCGAAGTTACAGTGAATTTACTTTCTGCATATGCGCATTTCGACAATTTATGTCTCTTCAGTGCAGATAAAATCTTAACGTTTGGAAGACCAGAAACTCAAAGATGTTCAAAAACTGAAAGAGAACAAATAACCAATATGATCTAAATGTAAAGCCAAAATCAGCTAAGGACAGAGCTTTACCGCACCAAGCGACTAATTTTGAAATAAAAAATAGTTTGTTGGGGGAACAATAAATAGATAGACAAATAAATACCCAAGTTGCTTAAAAACAGTAAATTTCGTTATGCTGTACACGTTTTTCAAGGAGTAACCTCTCAAAAACAACAACAGTAGAATTCTAAAGAAATGGATTTACATGATTACCTAAATTAAAATCCAGGGATATAGCAGAAAACGAAAACATGTCAGAAAAAGCCGCTATATAAACATTGCATTCAAAACAAAAGCACTCACCGTAGGAACGTTCTTAAAACTGAGAGTGATATAAGGAGCTCTCAAAGGGTAAGCATGTCCTTCTCCATTTACAAAGGGTAAGCATGTCCTTCTCCATTTACAAAGGGTAGGCATGTCCTTCTCCATTTACAAAGGGTAAGCATGTCCTTCTCCATTTACAAAGGATAAGCATGTCCTTCTCCATTTACAAAGGGTAAGCATGTCCTTCTCCATTTACAAAGGGTAGGCATGTCCTTCTCCATTTACAAAGGGTAAGCATGTCCTTCTCCATTTACAAAGGGTAGGCATGTCCTTCTCCATTTACAAATGGTAAGCATGTCCTCCATTTACAAAGGGTAAGCATGTCCTTCTCCATTCACAAAGGGTAAGCATGTCCTTCTCCATTTACAAAGGGTAAGCATGTCCTTCTCCATTTACAAAGGGTAGGCATGTCCTTCTCCATTTACAAAGGGTAAGCATGTCCTTCTCCATTTACAAAGGGTAAGCATGTCCTTCTCCATTTACGAAGGGTAAGCATGTCCTTCTCCATTTACAAAGGGTAAGCATGTCCTTCTCCATTTACAGCTGTATGTCATTTATTTCATTATACTAAGTTTTTCAATTTAAAATACAGCTACAAAACACAGAAATAAAAACATTAACAATTGGGAAAGTTGAAATTATCACGCTTGTCATATAGATTGGATTTAAAATGGACATTTCAATATACAACAAAAGAAGCTGAAGAAGTTGAGTATGGGTCGTTTCTTTAATTGCAGGCTCACTGATATAGATCTGATGTAAATATCCCCTAAATTTTGGATTATTAAGGGAAAGTACATCGTTTATGTAGCGGACGCTGAAAGTAAAGGACTGGACTTAGTGGTTTTGCTTTCTCTGTATGAGTCCTTGTAGAAACTTGACCTAAAACGAATTAAGGATAGGGTTAGCTAAAATTGGCGCACAGTTTGTTCCCATAGAAATCCCTATTGTCTGTTGGAAGACGCGGCCTCCGAGTATATTAAAATCATTGAACCATGAACAAGCTGAAGCAGAGGGTAACGTTACATTGTTCATGCTTCAATGATTTCATGTTTTAGACCAAACTGGAACATACTTCTCGACTTATGCAGACAGTGAAATATACCTATTAAAGTAATAGTACAACACAACTATTACACACAATGCCATATATTGTATTGTGAATAGTTTAAATGCCAGTGATTTAGGATCGTTTCATAAAGTACAAGTAACCTCTACCAAATAATTTATCAACTAACTGACATGGGCGGTGTAAAATAAAGTTTTATTAGTAATAGTTTTGTTGTTTATAAATTTTAGGTACTTCTATGGATCTATTTTTGAACAGAAGATCAACATTTTCCTGACCCGTGTATTGCAGTACTTTAAGATACAACACTTTGGTTTCTTTTTTAAAAGTAAGTAAGTAATTAGAACTGTTTGAATTCGGTATTCCAGTACAACGTATAACATGCTATATAAAGCTTTTTCCCGAATATAAAACGTATTAATAACATAAAAACATCACATTCATGCACATAAAATACAGAAGCAGAGTAAAACTACAAGGTATGAAATCTCAGATCATCAATTAGATATTTATTTTACTAACTGATGTGTTGGCTAAACCGATTTCGAATTAATTTTGTTTTCATTCTAAACCAAGAATTTAAAATTTAGCGCCAAAAATAAAAAAAACATGCAAAACAGAATTGATCACACTTGTATTCAATGTACGTACTGTCAATAGAGGTTTTACTTTACAATTTGATGAACTTGTTGAAACTTTTGGCGCTGTTAATTTTGTGCCAGTACAAAGTCATTTGTCGTTAACGTAAATAGACATTGAAGACTGAATTGCTTTATTATGGAGACAATTGCTATGTTGATTGTGCCAAGACTTTGTTTGTAGCTTTTGAAAGAATGTAATAAAAATAGAACAAAAGTTTGAGGCAGTTAAATATTTTAAGCTTCCACGATTGTATTGAATGAGAAGCACTTAAGGATTATCTTCCTTTACCTATATATTCACTGTCGTGTACCCGATTAGGATCGGTCATTTCAAGATGGCGGAGGCTAGAGTGAAAAAAGGTAGGTCTATTCGATATGAACAATATCATATAATCCTTTTAAGATTTTACCACATGCATGGTTTTAAGACAACACGTGCACGTCAAATAACATCAAACTTACTCATTTGCGCTTTCTACATATGTAGGAAACAAGTATTTTACCAGTAACATGTTAAGAAAGAAACCGGACAATGACTGACATGAAAACTATGTTATTTTGTACATTCATTGTTAATTTCAAGCATAATTATACATAGGCACATACCCTTAAGATATGGATTGATCGACAACGATTGCTATCAATAAAAATGGATAGAAACTGAAAAATCAGCAATGAAAAGTTTGTTTACGTTAAGGATCGGACACTACATTTTCCGATATGTTTGGGTCAGGAGTGGACTCGATTTTTGACGTTATATGGGTTAGGAGCGGTCTTTAATAGGATAGGGATCGGTCATCGAAATAACTCACCATACAACAATCTTAAAGTATGCTACATGTATGATGTACATGTATATAAGAAAATAAAGTCAAGTACGTACAGGTAAACAGCTTAATGGTAATTGAAAGGATATGGAGTAAATGCACATGAGACAAAGTCTCTACAAACAAATGGCAAAAAACAAGTAACGGAACAACGCTTTTATTGTTCTTCCCCGTAATACGGTTTAAATAACAAAATACCGAAGTTAATGGTAATTTATTTTCTGCATATGCGCATTTCGTCAACTTATGTGTCATCAATGCAGATCAAACCAAACATTTGGAAGTCCAATAACCGAAAAACGTGTGAAAGCTGATAGAGAACAAGTAACCAAACTGTTCTAAATAGAAAAGCCAAAATTCAGCTAAGGACAGAGCAATGCACGAGGGAGATCTATACTCCTTAGTTTTAAACAAAATGTTGTAAAGTTTGAAAGTTTCAAAAGTTAAGGGGGTAGACCTGGGGAAGCCAAAAAATTTCCCCTCGTTTAATTTTCTTAATATTTTCAATATTAAAACTTCGCATGTTCATGTCGACTTTCAGCAATTTTCAACAATTTTTACCGACCCGTTTTATGTCTAGTGGTCATCAAAGATACCATGTTTGCTCATATTATTTGGTCCGTTCAGGGCTTGATTGTGGTGTATAAAATTGGCTCTATTTAAATTTGTATTTCATTTAAAATTATTTCAAATGCAAAATTCTGTAGTTTAGACATGTGTGAAAGTAAACATGAATAATGATAGTAAATTTAACCAATTTGAACTGAAATACGTGGATGATCTGAATAGTATAGGCTGAAATTTTCACTCTATTTTGATCACTTTTAAACACTCATTGTAAAAAATTCTGTCGTTTAATTTTCACCAAAAACTGAGAATAGAAAGAAAACTAGTATATGTAAGATATATTAAAATTTCAGAAAATTCTACCGTCCCAATTTTTCTTAATTTAGAATAAAGTGGGTAAAAATCAATAAAATTGCTGAATCTGTGCTATAAATTACCTCCCTTGGGAGAAATCTGACTTTTACATATTTTCATTATCTTTGGACAGCATTGCAAACATGTAGTGTACAATGCACACGTTATAAATAACTGGATGTTGGGTATTTGTTTTCATGACAAAATTAATATTTATTTGCCGCGTGAAAAAAATTTTACAATTTCAAAATTTTGATAATACCTAAAGTAATGATTCTATTTGTTTATGTAAGTAATAAAAAAGTGAAACACAGAGTTATCTCCTCCTACCCCAGGTCACCCCCCTTAAATCGATTAGCGGGTCAACACCGAAGTACTGACCATTGGGATGGTGAATACCCTCGGGGACTAACAGTCCACCAGCAGAGGCATCGGCCCAGTGGTAATAAATAACAAAATACCGAAGTTACTGGTAATTTGTTTTCTGCATATGCCATTTTTATCGAGTACTGATTTAAACCGTGTCATGTTTTACCAAAGACCAACCTATATAACAAATATTGCAAAGGTCAACCAAGTGACAAAACTTTCAATGAATCGAAGTCAAGCTTTACAACCCACGACATTCTACTAAACAGTGTATACATATCTAAATGAAAAGGTTACAATTGTATACAATGTGTCTTTTAATCTACCGCAGATCAGTTTTAGAATGTAAGCTTGGGTGTAAACTTTTACTTCTGTTCAGTTAAACTTTTGCCACTTGGTTGACCGTAGCAATATCATTGACCTAACACTTAAAGTTACAGAGACACTAACTAACCACAAAAACCGAACATGCTTACTAGACCGTTAAATTGAGGTCAAGGACAAAAGCCATATGACAGACTGTCATGTACAAGACCAACCTACAAACCAAATACCATTGACCTACCACTTCTACTTACAGAGAAAATGATCTCATCACAAAAACATAACATGAAAGTTTACGCCGTTGCCGCCATACTTTGTACGCGCCTTTCCTCGAAAATAGATGGTTTACAATGGCAATGTATGTTGAACATTCTTAGAAAGTTTCAGTTAATTTCACCAAGTGGTCTAGGACGAATTTAGCCACAAAGTAAGACCCTGTGGCGAACGGACGGACACCGTGATCACTATATACCACCCGCAAAAGCAGAGGGTAAAATTATGCCGTACGATACAAGTAAGTAGATAAATTCCATAAAATTGCAAGTATGAAAAAACAAAATAACTAACCTTTGAGTGAAATTTGGACACGGTTTAAATCAGTACTCGATAAATAATGACTTAAACCGTATTACGGGAAAAACAATAAAAGCGTTGTTCCCTGCTTGTTTTTGCCATATGCTTGTAGAGACTTTGTCTTATGTGCATTTACTCCATATCCTTTCATTCACCATTAAGCTGCTTACCTGTAATTACTTGAGTTTATTTTCTCATATACATGTAGCATACTTAAATATTGTTGTATGGTGGGTTAATCTAGTTATCGATTTGCTGTACCCAAACTACCCATTTTGATGACCGATCCCTATCCTATTATAGACCGTTCCTTACCCATATAACGTAAAGAATCGAGTCCACTCCCAAGCCAAACATATCAGAAAATGGAGTGTCCGATCCTTAACGTAAACAAACTTTTCATTGCTGATTTTTCAGTTTCTATCCATTTTTATTCATAGCAATCGTTGTGTCGATCAATCCATATCTTAAGGGTATGTGTCTATGTATAATTATGCTTGAAATTAACAAGGAATGTACAAAATAACATAGTTTTCATGTCAGTCATTGTCCGGTTTCTTTCTTTACATGTTACTGGTAAAATACTTGTTTCCTACATATGTAGAAAGCGCAAATGGGAAAGTTTGATGTTATTTGACATGCACGTGTTGTCTTAAAACTATGCACGTGGTAAAATCTTAAAAGGATTATGTGATATTGTTCATATAGAATAGACCTACCCTTTTTCTATGTAGCCTCCGCCATCTTGAAATGACCGATCCTAATCGGGTACACGACAGTGATATTGTCAAAGGCAAAGTGATTAAATAGTATTTCTTACTTCGAGCTAGTAAAATTTCGATTCTCAAGGGAAAATGATTAAATAGTATTTCTTCCTTCGAGCTGGTAAAATTTCGATTTTTAAACATGCGAGCTTTTGCGAGGATGTTAAAACAGAAATTTTACTATAGAGAGTGATAAAATTTTTTAACTCGCGACTCGCTGAATAAGAAATTTTTCTCCCATGAAGTTGTGTGTAAAACAGAAAGTCTGCAATGGCGGAAAATTTAATCTACACCCGTTGGTTAAAAGTCGCGTGCACATTTAACAAACTGCTGAGAATGGGAGAAATATCAGTAAACTTTTTTTGATGTGGAAAATTAATGACATTATACAGATAGCAGTAATCCACAAGTTATCGCAATTACCGATTAAACAATCATAGCATTAACAGAGGCTTCGATGAGAAATAAACAAGAACTTTCTAAACAAACGACATATCGGCAAATATATACGGAAGCAAACAGGTGGTTGTAGACGAAATTTAGAACAAAATACCAAAACACTGACACTAAAGGGGACAACATGATGACATAAGCTAAGAAGACATTTTATTTCATTATCGAATGAACATGTGTACAACTTTTATCATTAAAACACATTTGTTACATACGATGCGATATATTTTATTGTGAAAGATCAAAGATGGTTTCAATATAAATATCATTAGACTCGAATGTTTACATAAAAGTAAACCACAAATAGAGGATATAGGTTAATAATAACAAAATACCGAAGTCATTGTAAATTCAAATTTTGCATCTGGCCATTTCGACAACTTACGTCTCTTCAGTGCTCACTACGTCAGCCCATTCGGAAGACCATTACAGTGACCAAAAATTTGTAAAATCTGACAGAAAACGAATAACCAAAACAAGGGCAGTAGAATACCGAAGGAACAAAGCGCGAGATTGCATAAATAAAAGTCCAGAGACAAGGCAAAAGCAAGAACACCAGAACACAGAAGACCAGAGACACTACAAGCCCACAAAACACATGAACACTACATATACAACACAAAAAACTAAAGCATTAACAGTGTGAACTCTAAAAAACAGAGTGACATCAGGTGCTCCGGAAGGGTAAGCATGTCCTGCTCTATATTCAGCACCCGTCATACTGTCAGTGAGTTAATCCAGGGTAAAGTGACATCAGGTACTCTGTTAGGGTAAGCATGTCCTGCTCTATATACAGCACCCGTCACACTGGCAGTGGGTCAATCCAGGGTAAAGTCAGAATCTAAGAGATCTAAATGAAAAGCCAAAACAGCAAAATACAAAGCTATGCAAGAGGGAGATACTCCTTAGTTGAGGAAAACAACCCTTAGTTGAGGGAGATACTCCTTAGTTTCATGCAGAAATTTCTAAAATTTAGAAATTGCAAGTTTCCAAATCAAATAAGTTTTCGGGTCAGCTCCGAAGTTGGTAAATACCCATCGACCAAGTGGTAATAATAATACATGTAATAATAATAATAATAATAATAATAATAAAACAATTTTCTGCATATGGTCATTTCGACAACTTGTGTCTGATCAGTGCATATCAAATAAATTCATTTGGAAGACAATAAATCATAAGTAAATGGCAGCCTAAAATATCTTTTATGTAATTCTAATGAATTTCATTTTTTTCTTCAGTTAGAGTCTTCCACAAAAAAAAATGAGTGACGTGGACACGTACCATATACAGACCAGCGATGAATTCTTTGTAATTATAACTCAATAATATTTTTTGTAAAACACATTCACGATGAACAATGAATTCGTTTGCAAACTCTAGAAACGGGATAAACTGGAATGTTTTGCAGAAATAAGTTAATCAATGTTAATATAAGTAAATCCACTATAAATCAAACTATTTCTGTTTCTAATTTAGCGATTTTGATATTCTGTTTTAAATCTTATGCATATTTGCTACTATCTGTTCCCAATCTCCGTTAATTTTTAGCTTAAAGTACAACTTACCTCTAAGAAATAATTTGTCAGCTGACTTGGGCGTTTTTGTCAGTTGTATGTGGAATGTATGCATTTAGTATACAATGATGTTACGTATAAATTTTAGGTATTCAATAAATCTTTTTATATAACATTTACTTGTCCTTTGTAGTACGTGACTTTGTGGTTTGTACTTTTCATACAAGAAACTCTCATGTGTCTGTATCAATCACTTTACTATGGCTGGCTTAGGCACTAGTAACTGTTTCAGAGGAAATCTTGATCGGTTTGGTCTAATATTAAACCACAGATGTATAAGATAAAGATAATATGTATAATACATATATTGTGTAAATATGTTCTTTGCTTCTGGACTTCTAATTACCATTGTGACTGCATTTGGTTCCAGTAGGATTAGTAGTAAAAGAGAAGAAATCTTTGAATGTATTTCAAAACTATGTTTTCCGCTAATGCTATCTTGGATGGGACACGGACCTGCCGGGGACTTTTTTGAAGGGAACATCAGTAGAGTTGGGTTCTGATTAAACTTGTAGTTGCAGAGAAATGTTTTTTTTGTCCAATGTAATACTGTTTTCCTTGCTGTTGGATGACTTTTTACAGGGATGCACGCAAGGACTATTTAGACAAAGTTTGGTTCGAGTTGGACTGATAATTTCAGAGGACAAGAATTTTTAAAATAAAGTTAACGAAAAACTGAAGACGAATACCAAGTGATGGCAAACGCTAACGTTATCCTGGCTACATCAGTGTGCGCTAAAAAGGAAGTGACGACTTAAATTTCCTATAACATTTACAAAAATGCAATGACCGTATGTTTACCATTGTATCAGTTTGATGATGTGATGTATGCAATGCCCTATAATTTTCCTTGCTTTGTTGAATTTCAGCTATAAGTGATTGAAAAAAGAAACGCATTTTGTTTAAAAATGTGGACATTTATGAAGAATGTGTTTTTTAGGACGTTTTAACACGACGATTTTTGTGTTGCATAATTATGCACAAACCTTTTGGAAGATCTTAAAAATGAGGATATTTAGGGACTAGACCCGCTATTTATCCTTATCTATGATAATGTGTTCTTGCCTGACACAGGGCATCCGTGCGTGCAATTTCCATCCCTTGGCGTCTGTTGTCCTTTAGCCTTTCATGTTTTCATCATCTCCAAGGTCCTAAACAAAGATTGCACATTTCAATCCGGTCTGATAAAAAATATGGCCGCCAGCGCGAACCATATTTCAACATTGGACCCTGTGCAAAGTCACATTTTTATCCCCTTCTCTTAAAAACTGAACAAAATTTAACCAAACACTACAGGAAGGTCATCAACAAAGATTGCTCATTTCCTTCCAGTCCGATAAAAACATGGTCGTCCGCAAAAGATTGTTTAAAACTGGACCCTATGGGAAAGTCAAGTTTTTATCTTCTCCTCTGAAACCACAAAAAGAAATTCAATTGAAGTTATGAGGAATGATGTATGGAAGGTCTTTAACAAAGATTGCTCATTTAATTCTTATCAAATGAAATACATGGCCGTCATCGTTAAACATAGCTTAATAGTGGACCCTATGGAAAAATAACATTTTATCTTCTTTTCTGAAACCACTGAAACAACGTTAACCAAATTTTACAGGAATGGTGTATTGCAGGTCTGTTCACAGAATGTTTATTTCAATTCAATCCGATTAAAAGTATAACCACCAGCACGGAACAGAATAATGTCTCCCCTCTCAAGGAAGAGACATATTGTTTTTGTCTTTTCCATCTGTCGACCGTCCGTCCGTCCGTCCGTCACAAAAAAATGGACGCCCATTATCCTACATTTTGCATCGGATTTCAACCACACTTTACAGGATTGTTGACTATCATACTTTGTTGTGCACATTATCTAGCCGGAGCCGAATTGATCGGCCAATTTTGGTTGGAGTTATGCCACTTTTGACATATGAGTTAGATAAATTAAGTTTGTGAACGCTTAGTCTCGCACATCTTCCATCGGATTTCAACCAAACTCCAAAGGATCGTTGACCTTCATGTCTAGTTGTGTATATTGTCTGGCCGGATTGATTGGCCAATTTTTGTTGGCGTTATGCTCCTTTTTGTCATTGAATTTTGGTAAATTTAGTTTGTGAATGCTAATTCTCGCACGTCTTTCATTGAATTTCAACCAAATTTAGTAATATTGACATCAAATGGCAACATATTCTCCAGGAGGATATTTATTAGTGGGAGACATTCGTTTTTTGTATGAAAAACATCCTCTAGTTTAATATTGGATCCTAAGGGAAAATAACAGTTTCATCTCTTCTGATACTAGAAGTAAAATCAACCGAACTTTACACAGGATCCTTTACAAAGTTTGCTCATTTTGTTACTTCTCGATAAAAAAAACATGGACGCCAGCTCGAATCAGAGTTTAATATTGGACTCTACGGGAAAATAACATCGTTACCTTCTCATCTGAAACTACTGATGCAAATTCAACCAAATTTTACAGGTATGATTTATTGAAGGTCCTTTACAAAGATTGCTAATTTCGTCCTGATCCTATAAAAAGAGCTGTCAGTGCAGAGCATGGTTAATCATTTGACCCTAGTGAAAATCAAATTTTTATCTTCTCATTTTAAAGCACAGATTTGTTTTTTACCAAATTTTAGAGGAATGATATATGGTAGGTCCTTGACGAAAATTGCTCATTTTGTTGCAATCCTATTAAAAATAGGCCGCCAGAGTAGAACCTAGTTTCACACTAGACCCTATGGGAAGATCATCTTTTCTATCATCTGTTCTGAAAATATTGAAGCAAATTAAAAAAAAAAACTCCATTGGAATTATGCATTGAAGGTCCCTTTTCAAAATTGCTCATTTAGGTTAGATCCGAGAAAAAGCTATTTTAACATGCTTACATTTGACACCATATGGGGAAAAAAATTTCAGCTTCTCCAACATGAAGAAAATTCAACCTAATTCTTAAAGAAAGATGAATGATATTTCCTTACTAAGATTGCTTATTTTGTTCAAATCAGATGAAAGAACATAGCAGCCAGTACATGATATAGTTTAAAGTTACAACCTATTGGAAAATAATCATGTTGGTCAGATCAGACAAAAACATGACCACAAGGGCTGAACATAGTTTAACATTAGACCAAAGGGAAAATTATTCTTTCAACTTATCTTCTAAAACCACTGTAGCAAATTCAACCAAATTTTACAGAAATAGGTCCTTAAGGAAGATAGACCAGACAATAAACACTGCTGCAAGCCTTGGCCATAGTTTAAAGGACCATGTTGGAAAATCGTATTTTTGTCTTTGCCTTTGAAACCATTGAAGCAAATCCAACTAAACTTTACGCGAATTATATATGGGGGACATTTACAAAGATTGCTAATTTCATTTCAACCTGACAAAAACATAGCTACAAGGAATGAATATAGTTAGGAAATAAACCCTATGGAAATTCATCATTTGCATCATGTGTTCTGATGCATTGGAACAAGTTTTACTTAACTTTACTGGACTAATTTATTGAATTTCCGTTACAAAGATTACATACTAGTATTTTATGTTTATCTGACAAAAACAATGATACCGGTAGAGATCATCAGTTTTGATCATCAGTATAGCATCTTGTCGGATGAGCGATAGAGGCCCAGTCTCAGTTTTGGTTTACACCGACTCACTATTGTGTCGGTATTGAAGCATCTTGACAATTTGATTATCATTTTTGTAAGTTTTAAACCTCATTTACAAAATTATAGGGGCTGTATTGAATTTATCATCTGTAAATGTATTTTATCCAACAATCAGTGTGCATCAAATTGTTCAATTTCATCACATAGACAAACACTTTAACATGAAAACAAAACTTGACGTGTATCATACTTCAGTCAAGATTTAATAATTCAGAACTCGTCAGGAGAATTTAGCTTTTTTATTTGAATGTATTTTTTTGTTTCAATTACTCTAACCAGTTTACTAATTTAAGTTTGTCAATCGTATATACATTTCAATACCTTGTTACTGTCATTGTTGTCTTTCATTCCATTTGTTTTTATAGTTAGATCACACAAAACAAAACAAAAAACTTTTTATTGGGATTTTTTCTTATAAAAAGCATGGAGCGGCAAGCAAATAGTTCTTATTTTGAATATTTGTAGGGTCTCGCTTAATATGAGAATTTTTTAAAGTAAAGATATTTTTGAAAAACCTGCAACTTGTAGCCTTCTGATCACAGATTCAGTACAAACAAGTTTGAAATATATTAGAAATGACACTGTTAAATGACATTCATCATAGGCATTATGGATTATTGTTTTATATAGTTTTATTTTTAAAAATTAGTTGTATGAAACAGTCCTATGATTCAAAACATAGTATACAGGGCCACTGGTGTAAGATGACATGGATTTTGCAAGTATACTACTGGTCTCTTACTGGTACCACCGATGTCTACTGAAATGCATGATGAATTTTGACCATACTCTTAAGTTTAATTTTTCTTCCGTAGAGCGACAGTGTTTTTCCAGCAGACTAAGCTCCTTGAGCTAGCTGGCAGTGTAGCGGCGAGTAAGCTTTGATCCGTCTTCCTAAATTATATTTTGTTTCTTTTTTTTTCGAAGCAATGGTCAAGAGTTAGCACCGGTTTAACTATGCCGTCAGCATATTGCTGATGTCGGTACAAATCCCGGCTATCCCGAGTTCCTATCGTTATTTGCACCTGTCTTTTGTATTTCGTTTGTGTTTTTTTTAGTGCAGTTCCATTGTGGATTGTGGCCTTTGATTGTAATTTTCGGCCATCGTAGGTGTTAACTGTTATCTTTTCTTTTTAATGGAAATCTTTTGTTTGTGTGACAATTTTAATTTTCTTTTTGCAGTTTTCTTCCTTGAAAATATTAAGAACTAGAGACTCAGAAACTGAACCTGAATCGCGCACCTGACGAAATGTTGTAAGCCATGCCTAAGATGATGCCAAAACTGATATTTTTTAAAAGGTTTTGAATTGGTTGAATTGAATTCACAGGTTTCTACTTCTGTCAGACCCGACGGAAATAAGCAACCTTAGTATCTGACTTTCCATACATCATTCCAATACTGGGTCCAAAATAATATGTTGGTGGCCATGTTTTTGATATCCGACCATAATGAGCTATGTTTGTAAAGCGACTAACATAATATCGATTTAAAACAATTAATAAACAAATTTGCTTAAATAATTTAATAGGAGATGACGAAGAGGATGATTTTCCCATAGGGTGAAATGTTAAACTATGTTACGTGCTGGCGGCCATGTTTTTACCGCATAGGAACTAAATGAGCAACCCTCCGTACATCATTCCAGTAGTGTTTGGTTTGATTTGCTTTAGTGATATTCAAAATGCGATTTTCTAATTGGGTCCAATGTTAAGCTATGTTCCGCTGTTCCCGCCACGTTTTTTTTTGTCATATCCGACCAAAATGAGCAATCTTTGTAAAGGATCTTACATAAATCACTCAAAAACAGTTTTCTTCAGAGCAGATGATGAAAATCAAAATTGTCTGACTACGTCCAATGTTAGTACCGTTCATGTTTTATCGGCTCAGAACAAAATGATCAATTTTTGGAAAGGGTCTTCTATATATCATTCCTGTGAGCTTTGGTTGAATTTGCTTCAGTGGTTTCAGAGGAGATGGTCAATATGTTATTTTCCTATAAGTTTTGATGCTGAATTATGTTTAGCGCTTGAGGCCATGCTTTTGTCAAATCAGAACGAAATGAGCAATTTTAGTAAAAGACCATCCGTTCATCATTCCAGTACAGTTTAGTTAAATTTGCTTGATTGGTTTAAGGGCATATGATGATATTGATGTTTTTCCCATAGTCTAATGTTAAACCCAGTCTCGTGATGATGGTCATGTCTTTTATAGGATCAAAACTGAATAAGCAATCTTCGTAAAGGACCTTACATATAATATTGCTATGAAGCTTGGTTAAAGCTCCAGTTGTTTTAAAGGAGATGTAAATGTGATTTTCCCATAAGGAAATATATCCCTTATTTTTGTGCCACTTTTGTTTACTGAGACTGTGAAATCTGTGATTACCGGTCGTGCAATAACTGACAAAATGCTACCAATACATGCCTTTACTGATTTCCCATATGGTTTAATGTCAATCTATGTTCTGGCAGCCATGATTTTGTCAAGATTCAATTGAAATGTTGAATTTTTGTTAAGAACCTTCAACACATCATTGCAGAGAGTTTTGTTAAATGTGTTTAAAAAATTTCAGTGTATATAATAACTAGAGGCTCAGAAATTGAGCATGTATTGCTCACCTGCCAAAATACCTCTTAGCCATGCAAATGCTGATGAACAAAAATGATGTTTTTAAATGAGGTCTACTGTTAAATATGTTCTCCAATGGCAGCCATATTTTTTATCAGATCCGAATGATATCAGTAATCTTTGCCAGAGATCTTCCATACATTATTCCAATACACTAAAGTAAAATTTGCTTCAATGGTTTCAGAGTAATTAAGCGGCCATTGTGTTTGGTTAGATCTGACCCAAATGAGCAATATTTCTAATGGACCTTCTATACATCATTCCAGTACAGCTAAGTTAAATTTTCTTCATTAGTTTCAGCTCAGATGTTTTTGGGAATGAGATGAGCAAACTACGTAAAGGACCTTCCAAAAGTCATTCCTGCGAAGTTCGACTGAATTTGCTTTAGTGGTTTCGGAGAAGATGAAAATGTGATTTTTCCATAGGGTCATATGTTAACTAGACATCATAGAGATGGCAGCCATCTCTTTGGTCCCCGCTGTATATAAGTGCAAATTTAAAAGTGTGTGGACACAATACAGGTGTGGACATAGTACGAGTGTGGACACAACATAAGTATGGACACAATCATATCATCAAGATATAAACAGAAGTAATACCCAAAAGCAATAATATGACATTGAAGACAAAGGTCAAGGTCAAAGGTCACCAATTATGGTCCATGACATATTGTCTTGAAGTGATCTATCTTCATGCAAAATATCAAAAGCCTATCTCAAAAGACAAAAAAGATATAGACTGCACACGACTTGTTATGAGAAAAGCAACAATCTGACCATGAAGACAAAGGTCAAGGTCAAAGCTCACCAACCATGGTTCATGACACATCGTCTTGAAGTGATCTATCTACTTGCAAAATATCAAAAGTCTATCTCAAAAGACATAAAAATTAGTCCCTTTAATCCCTTAAAGCTCAGAAACAGTAAGAGTTACACAAAATATGTTAACATAATACCAAAAGCTTACAACAAGAGGAATCAAAAGAAAAAATCCGATAAAAAAATAAAAAATTTTAGGTGATTGCACAATTTGCAATTTTGGTCCCTTATAATTCTGAAAAGAAACAAATTATGAAAATCTAATTGTTTAACACTATGTTAATTTATCATAAGGAACCCATTGCAAAAAATAGTAATGGTGGATTACATGATACCCCGCCACGCTTCACAAAATTTCGAAGTATCAAGGGGCATAACTCCAGAACCCCTTGGACCTCTGAACCCATATTCGAACTCGACCTGAGGTTTGTGGTGAACAAGCTACATACCAAGTTTGAAGACTGTATGTTATTCCGTTCAAAAGTTGTNNGACGGACACACGACTGAGGGTATCACATAATACCACGCCACTACGTGCGGCAGGGTATAAAAATTGCATCTAAATCGGACAAAAAGTAAGAAATTAATATTTTTGAGATTTGTCCCTTTTCGGCCCCATTTATCTCATGAACGGTACATCCGACGTGAAATCAATTGACTTACATCAGATTGGAAATTTTGTCAGGAGTACACAGAAAGAAACCCCATCAAATTCTGATAAATAAAAAAGATTCTACAGCCCAATATATGAAAACGCCCAATTTGTCCCTTTTTGGCCCCTTTTTGAAAACGGGAGGGGCTACAATACTAAAATCATATGCAGGCCTTCCTTTTGTGCAAAGGAACATTGTTTTAAAATTTGGTAAGGATTGATCAACTGAAACTTTAGTTATTGACCAAAAACAGAAGTATCTACAGACGACGACGACGACGTCCACGACGACAGCACCATGCCATTATACGACCTCAAAATTTTTGCGGTCGTATAAAAAGATATAGCCTGGACACGACTTGTCACTAGAAAAGCAAAAATCTGACCTTGAGGACAAAGATCAAGATCAAAGGTCACCAATCATGGTTCATGACTTATCTTCTTGAAGTGATCTATCTACTTGCAAATTATTAAAAGCCTATCTCAAAAGACAGAAAAGATATAGCCCGGACACGACTTGTCACTAGAAAAGCAAAAATCTGACCTTGAAGACAAAGGTCAAGGTCAAAGGTCATCAATCATGGTTCATGACACATCGTCTTGAAGTGATCTATCTACATGCAAAATATCAAAAGCCTATCTCAAAAGACAAAAACGTTATAGCCCGGACATGACTTAACAAAGGACGGACGAACGGACAGAACGATTACTATAGGGCGTCTGCCACTATGTGGCGGGGCCCTAATTAAACTATGTTCCTTGCTGGTGGTCTGGTTTCCAGTCAAATCAAAACGAAATGAGCAATCATTTTAAAGACCTTCTATACATCATTCCTGTAAAGTTTTGTTGAATTTGCTTCAGTGATTTCAGAGGAGAAGATGAAAATGTGTTTTTCACTTTAGAGTTCATGTTAAACTATGTACCGTGCTGACGGCCATGTTTCTAATAGAATCCAAACTAAATGAGAAATCTCTGTAAATCATTCCTGTAAAGTTTTGTTGAATTTGCTTCAGTGGTTTCAGAGAAGATGAAAATGTTAATCTGATGCAATTGAAACAATAAGATATTGGCAAGTTGTTTTGGAAGAAAATACCAGAAATGATACATCCTATGTTAAATACTGATATCTGCAGTGATGGACATGAACAAAGATAATATATTTAAACCTGTATTTTCTGTTTCCTCAACTGCATTTTAATTTACTACCGGATTTGACATGTTACACTGTGGCCATCTTATAAGAAGCAGGAGATACTTACACTTCTGATGCATCTTATCTCACCCATGGTTTTTATATGGGTCTGTTTTGTTAATCTGTATGTGTGTTTCCTGTTTTCTATTCTATTGTATGTTTGTTTTTCTTATGTTGCCATTGTCTTTGGGTTATTCTTTTATAAGGTTCAGTTCTCACTTATTTTAAGACATGTCTTTCATTCCAAATGAATTTTCTGAATAACTCAGAAATGATATGACATCACTGATATAGATTTAAATATTGACTTAAATGGTTTTGTTTTCACTGTCCAAGTACGACAATCTTTGAACAAAATAATTATCTGTGGTAGGTTCTGCAGTAAAGAAATATTTTTCATTTTTAAGGCTTTTAATCAAATATTCAACAATAAACCATTGTGAACTATGTTAAAATTCACATTTTAACTTGTGATAATTGATAACGCATATTATATGTATACAGTTTAAAAACAAATACATAGATCTGACAAATGTGTTATTCTTATTTGAATCATGAAAATATTTTCAATAGTCTTACTGATTAACATTATATACAATTTATATAACAATACAGTACATCTTCACATCTTCACAAACTCAATCTCCTAAAATACAATTTTGCATTGTTTTGTTAAAATATCACAATTATAAAAAAAAAATATCATCAAAATCCAAGACTAATAAAACTGTAATCAAATCCTCACAAAAGTATTCTAAAGATATGACCACACTGTGAGTATAATAGACAGATACCATAACTTTTAGATTCAGTAACAATATGCATAAATGATTTTAAATGTTATCCATTTTTTAATTTAATGCTGAAGATTAACTTGTACACAAAAACATAAGTACAAGTGTGGACCCTAATAAATGTCTAACGAGTCCTGTTCCACCTCTAAATCCATGTGAAATCCAACAAATCTAATTAAAAAAACAGAACGTGCTCACCTGATTGTGAAATCTGGGTCACTGACAAAAGCCATTTAGAAGGCAATTATATACTACAAAGACCAACCCACTTACCAAATATCAATGACCTACTATAAATACATCATGACAAACCAGACATGCATACTAGACCATGAAATTAAGGTCACATGCATAAGTCATATGGCAGGCTGTCATGCACTTTCAAGACCTACTAACATACAAAATATCATTGACATACCAATAAACTGAGGTAAAGGACAAAATGCGCCTGTCAGTCTGACATGTTCTATCAAAGACAAAGCCACATACTAAATATTATCGAGCTACCAATTACATGTATTGAAAAATGGACTTAATCAGAAAAACTTATCATGGCCTCCAGACCATCAAATTAAGGTCAAAGACAAAAGTCATATACCAGACTGACATGTTCTACTCAAGAGCAACCTACATATCACATATTATCAACCTAACACATACAGTAATTCAGAAATAGACTTAATAAGACAAACTTAACATGGCCACTAAACCATGAAATTTAGGTCAAGGACAAAAGTCATATACAAGACCGACATGTACTATCCAAGACCTACAAACTTTGTAATATCTACCTACAACTTTAGTAACTGACATATGGAATTAATTAGACAACCTTAATGTGGCCATTAGACTATGAAATTGAGGTCAAGAACAGAAGTTGTATGCCAGACTGACATGAACTACCAAAGACCAACCTACATACTAAACATTATTTACCTACCACTTACAGTTATTGAGAAATGGACTTGATCAAGAAACTTGACATGACCACTAGACCGTGAAATTGAGGTTAAGGACAAAAGTCATATGCCACACTGACATGTACTACCTATGACCAACCCACATACTTAATATTACTGACCTACCACTTATAGTTATTAAAAAAGGACTTATTGAGAGAAACTTAACATGGTCACTTGCAATTGAGGTCTAGGTTATATGAATTAGTGCTACTAGTGGACCAAATATGATATTCTATTTAAAAGGTTTTTAAAATATCATGTATGTAGTAAAAATAAACTCCATTGATGTCCCCACTGTCATACTTTGCATGATTTTGTCTCACTTTCTGGGACTTTTGTTGGAGGCGTGACAAAAATGGTTGTAGTTTGCACATACAACACAAAAACATATTTGAAATTTAAACATATTTGCTGCCTACTTGTCTCAATGGTTTGTCTATTTATTTATTTAATTCATTACAACTCTTTGAATTCTAATTGGTTTAAAATGGATATTTACATGTACATATCCATAATGGAGAATTAATAATGTTCCATATAAATTAATAAGTGTATTAAAACAAAGACAGGAAAAGTTTTTACAGAACATCTGTTAATGTAAAAACAGTAAAATTAGTTAGTGTAAAAATGGTAAAAACTAAATATTATAATACACATGTAGTTATACATTTCACAAAGGCTATCATATTAAGAAATAAAATGGTGTAAAAATGATTCCAAGTTATTGTTTTAGGATCAAAATTTGAATAGACTGGTATGTGACCAGAACTTGTTAACAACTACTTCATGCTATCAACCTTTTCAAGCCATATTGCAAATAAAGCATATAAAGTTAATTTCTAAAATAGTGCCCTTAGGTGCAATTTGGATATGTTTCATAGAAGAGACTAGAAAATGTGTCTGTAAGACACGGATGCCCCACCAATAAATTTATTGCAAAAGATAACCTAAGTCACTCAAACATAAAATATAGGAAAAGGTCAAATAACTGTCCATGATTCGGGAAGTACTGATCAAAATGATTAATTTGCTGAAACAACATTGTTTTATAATGTGAAGATGTTAAGAAATCGACCTGAACTCATAATTTGACCGAAGTCATTAATGCATAAAATGTAGGTTATGGACACCCAATTGTTAGTGAAACGGGTAGTTCTTCTATAGATGAATGTTTCAGTTACATAGCATGATGCTACAATACATAGTCGTTGAAAAACAGACTTAAATGCAAAAGTTTACCAAAGTCACTGAAGCGTAAAATGTAGGTCAAAGCCACCTATTGTCAATGATTTGTGTAGTACTCATCAAGGCAATTAATTTGATCACACATCATTGTCCTATAATGTGT